>JAWNNC010000365.1:0-148978 GCA_035043275.1 Drosophila tanythrix | reverse complement strand
CAACAAAAACGATTAGGACTTCCTGTCATAGAATCCCCAGTTCCCTACTACTCTCATTGTTTATCGCCTCATTAAAGCGATTCATCGGCATCAGAGGCACAGAATTCAATCTGGTCTGACAATGCAACAAATTTTGTTGGGGCGCGGAATGAGCTGAACGAGTTGAGGCTACTCTTTTTGAGCGACCCTCATATTAAGGAGCTTTCGAACTCTTGCCTTTCGATTGGAATCAAATGGAATTTCATTCCGCCTCGGTCTCCTCATTTTGGTGGTTTGTGGGAGGCTGCGGTAAAATCTGCCAAACACCATTTCTACCGCGTCGTTGGAAAATCTGTTCTCACATTTCATGAGCTTCGTACCCTTGTATGCGAAATTTCTGCTATGTTGAATTCACGACCTCTTTGTCCCATTTCAGAGAATCCAAGCGATCTAGAAGTTCTCACTCCTGGGCATTTTTTGACTGGAGCTCCATATGCCACAATCGAAGAACCCGACATAACGCATATCGAGATCAATCGCCAAGTCGCTGGCAGCGCGTATGTCAAATACAGCAGGCATTCTGGCGCAAATGGAGCACCAGCTACTTATCATTACTTCAGGAACGTTCTAAATGGCGCTCATCGATGCCTAACCTGATGATAAATTCAATCGTGGTCCTGAAGGACGACAACGTGCCACCTCTGCAATGGCGTCTTGGCCGGGTCGAGAGCACCATTACTGGAAAGGACGGTGTCTCACGGGTTGCAATAATCAAAGCTGCAGCTGGCACCGTCAAAAGAGCCGTTGGCAAAATCGCTGTTCTGCCCCTTGAGACCAAATCGGTTGGAACCCTAGCACTTCCAACGGGGGAGCATTTTGTTCTCTCTCACTATGCAAGCTTATCTACTCTCGTCTTGACACGTGTCGGTCACGGTTATGCATTGGCATATCGCGCAGTAATTTTATTATATTATTTTATATTATTTATAAAATAAAATAACTAGGGCATGAAAGAAAGTAATATAAAACTATCGTGTTTTATATTCATTAAAATAAGTCGCTACTATCTGATCCCCAGTTCGATCATAGGTGGGCACAAAAAAGTGCCGTCCTCAAAACAATATTCATTGTACAATTGTTTATTAACTATTGGTTCGTTTTGAATATTTTGCTTTCTGTAATTTATATTATAATTTTGTTGGTTCCTATAATTATGATTATAATTTTGGTTGTAATTTTGTTGAGGCTTAGAATAATATTTGTTATTATATTTATTGTACTATATATTATTTGTAGGTTTTGGTTTTTCTGATACACGGTCTTCATATAAACCTAGTTCTTGGGCTACTGCTTTTAATTTATATGTTGTTGATAGATATATCGTATCTCGCTAACTGCATGTATAACCTGTCTGGTAATCTTTTATGTATTACGTCTCTTACAGTATTATTTAATGCCTTTGTGTACAGTGTTTTATTTTCGGCATTGTTCTCTATTACTAACTTATTTAATATTACAAAGGATTTCTACTCGAGTTCTTCGAGAAACTTACGAATACTTCCTCCGAAATATGTGTTGTAGACTCTCCTTAATAGTTCTTCACATGGTATTTGTGTTTTAAAGGTTGAAATTAATATGCTCCGTAGTGAATCATAATCTCCTGGTCAGTGTCTTAGTGATTTCTCATGGCTTCTCCATATAATTGCATCTGTATTGCGCTGTACATTATTAATGTCTGCCTTGCGTCTGCGCCTGGGAAGAGTTCCATTATGAAGTCTATCCTTCCTATAAAGGCTCCGAGTCCGTCCTTTTCTCCACCGAAGGTTGGTACTTGACGGATCTGCTCCAGTCCTTGGTTGATTCCAGCATCTTTTCGTTTTTCTTATTTTATTTATTTCTTTGTTTGAAGGTTCTCTTGTACACAAGAAGAAAATTCTTCGTCGTCTGCTTCGCGTATTTATGTTTACTTTAAAAAAAAAAGATTTACAAGGATCACGGGGTCCTTATGCGGATAACAGTTGATTTTCGCGGAACACTAGTACGTTTGCCTGAAAGGATTACGACGTTTCACGATATTTCAATATTATTATCCTACCGGCTGCACCAATTGAATGTCTGATTACGGTTTTTGATTAAAAAAAATATAATTCTTTATTCATCAAAACACGTCTGTTCAGTTTGGTGTACAAAATATAACTCTACTTATGCTACTGGTTTAATCGATAATGAAAGCTCGCATTTGCGTCTTATTTCATGATTGGCTTATGGAGGCTTTTTGTTTAAGGTAAAATTGTTTATGTTATCGCTTGCTCCAGTTGGGTTTATTATTGACGAAATTTGCTGATGTTCCATAAGGCATCTGCGCGTGGCGTTATGATTACTGTTTGTGTGTCTAGCAGTTAGCACTTAAACTGACTACTGAATGGTTTGTGTAATTTGAAGGGAAGCAGTCAGCACATAAACTGACTGCACAAAGGCGTCGCAACTAGCACTTGTAACTAGTTGGACTACGGAGAGTGAGATCCTTCGTTGCGCACAGTAAGTGCGATGGTAGAAGTGTAGGATGAAGTCAAACTCGCGGTGTTAATGAGTAGATTCGAACTGACTGCTCTGACGAGCAGGCCTTTATTTATACATCGTTCTTAAATATAAAAATACATTATGCAGCAGTTTTTAAGTCTAAGTACAAACACAAAAACCTTATGCAGCACTTTCCATAGAGTGCCGCGATCGCAATATATTTCCGCGTGCAGTGACCTAGTTTGATATCTGCAGCGTACGTAAAAATGCATTCAGCTATCAGAGTGCTAGAAATGACATCATAAGCAATATCTGCAGCGTATGCACAAACAGCATATGATTTAATTATTTATTAATTTAAAATGAACCCAAACATTCTCCCGGCCGTTGAATCGGTGATCAACCATCATCTAGATCCAGTGTGAATCGTCTTGGGGATGCTGATGGCTCGGGTGTAGTTGCATCCTCATTCTTTGTAGCTGCTGGTTGCCAGGTCCAAAAGCGTTGCTTCCGTAGGGTATAGGCAAGGAGTACAAGGACAGACGCTACTAAAGCAGCATAAGCGGCGATATGTTGATGTTGTATTGGATTTATTTGGTCGGGCAGCTCTTGTTTGTTGGGTGTGTTCAATTTTAGCTGCAAGTCATCCAGTTCCTCATTTTCTTGTACATTGTTCACTGATATGTTGGATTTCGTAAAAGGTCCTTGAATGGTTTTTGGCTTGATGATGTTGCCAAAATGAACATAGCCCGTTCTCACTTGACTTATAACGGTGTTGAACGTACTGATGCTAATTTCTGAGTTGCGTGCTGTACAACCTGATGACAACGTTAGTAGTCCGGTGTCTTTTAGTTGTATAGTAGACGGGGTTTGTAGTTCCATTGCAGAATGCGTTGCAAAGATCCAATTATTGGGCCGGTGTGTTTTTGACCATACCATTTTGGTTGTTTTATGAGTTACTTGACACGTCGTTCGTGTTTTGTTGTTAAACAGATGAAACTCACACCGATTGTTAACATTAAACATAGCCTGATGGTCAAAGCATATGTATTCGTCATTCGGTAATGTTCGGCAGCGTTGTAGATCATCTGTTGTGAGTCCCATGAATTGATCATTGTGGTTGTTTACAGCTATAATAGGTGTCTTAAGCTCAAAGAGTCGCCAGCTTGTAGAGTCCCACATTGGAATTGGCACAATATTAAACAGTTCTAATATTGATGTTGACACTAGTGGTAGTTTTAGTCTAAATATTACATGAGCGTCGGTGACTGATCCCGTATTTGATCCAATTGTTCCTTTAATTGATCGGGAGAAATTAATATTGGGCTTATTGTATGGTGACGAATTCCAGTAAGTACGTCCACTATTTCTGATTGCATGCGTTGAAGGCTGGCTGCCAATAGTGTTAATTGCTCAATAGTGTATTGTCCTCTGTTTTTGCTAATGAGGGCAACTTGTTCTTCAAGTAGTCTTACTCGCTTGTCAGATTCAGATCTTGTCTTCTTGACAATGTTAATGGTCGAATCAAGTATTGAAGTTTGATTCTTCAGTAATGTCAGTAAAAATTCTTCGTTTGTTTATACCTTCTCTATCACCTTGCTCATTTTATCAGCGTAGTCCGAGTCCAATACTCCGAATAGACTGTTTGCCATGTTACCCACTACATCGAATGGGGACCGGCGATTTCGTGTACGCTGCATAAGAGAGTTTGTCATTTGTAATTCACGATACACGTGACGAAAGTGCTGATGTATTGAGTCATATGGACATATATGATCTGTATATTATTCTGGGCATGTATGATTGAATTCGTCTATGCCTGCATTGAATGTTTTCATATCTCGCCAGTATGGTTCCAATTCATAGTATATTACCATGGTCCAGTCGGAAACTGCTCTCTTTGTTGTTCCAATTTTCTCATAGTAGATTCCAAGCCTTGTGTCGAACCGTGTCACAGATACTGAATTTGTCAATACCAAGGGTAGCATAAAGAGCAGGATTAATAAAGTCGACGATATGGTTGGCGACATTAGCCGTTTTCGTTGAACGGGTGGCGCATCATTTTTGTCTGTATCCTCGGTTTCCTTGATAGGTCGTTTTTTGGCCATGTCTTCTGGAAATAACGGCGCAAGCCTGGTTATGGGGCGTTTGTAGACGCCTGAGGCAGTTTTGACGTCAACCACTCGAATGTGATTATCCTGGCCTGGGTATGTGCGTACAATGCGTCCCATTGGCCAACTCATCACAGGTATGTTGTCTTCCTTGGGTATTCCTTGAAGAATTTGCTCATTGTTTGAGCACCATTTTCGTAGGTTGAATCCCTTGGGGAGTAGTATTTTTACCAACTCCTGTCGAATTTGGATTACTTCTTGTATTGAATCTGCTCCTGTGAGACAATCATCTACGTAGAAGTCATCCCTTAGGGCAGAGGATCCTAATGGCGAACTGCTTGTGTGGAGTGAAGCTAAGTGATTTAGACACTTAGTTGCCAAAAACGGAGCCGATGCTGTTCCATATGTAACCGTTTTTAATCGATAGTACTTTAGTTCGTCATTTGGATTTTTTCTCCAAACTATCATCTGATTAAATTGGTGTTCCGGGTTTATCCATATTTGGCGATACATCTTTTCAATATCTGCCATAAATACGTACTTGTGCGTTCTGAATCTCAATAGAATTGACATGAGATCACTTTGCACCGTGGGTCCAACTTGCAATATGTCATTTAAAGATTTTCCTGTCGATGTCTTACATGATGCATCGAAGACAACTCCTAGCTTGGTGGTGATGCTGTCAGGTTTCAGCACACAGTGATGAGGGATGAAATAGTGAGATTTTGGAAGGAGCTTTCGAGGGACAGCTTTCATATGACCCAATTGTTCGTATTCAGTCATGAAGTCCACATACGATTTCCAGATTTTTGAATCTGTCCTTCTTTCTACTGCGAGGAAACGTTTTTCCGCAGTTTCCAACGAGGGCCCCAGGGCTGAAGAATGTTCAGCAAACGGCAATTTTACTATGAATCTCCCATCTGCTGCAGTCTGCAAGTTCTCCACGAAATGGCTCTCGCACTCCTTTTCAATTGGTGTACGATGCCTTTCTGTGGTTTCCAAATTGTCAATGGTCCAGAATCGCTCCAATATGGTATTTGTTTCCTCTCCCGCTGCTACTGCACAAATGGCTGCTGACATCCTTGAAGTTTTGATTTTTCCCGCCACAACCCATCCCAACTTGGTCTCTTGCATGATTCGACCAGAGGGTATTTTGTGTTGTTGCGAGAGCAATAGTGCATAGTTCCGCACCGATAAGCATGTCGATTTTGCCAGGTTTATTGAAAAGGGGATCTGCCAATGGTAGTTTTGCTGGCATGTTCCAATCTTTGTCATTTATACTTTGGGTTGGCTGATTCGTAATAATGTGCGGTAGAATAACTGTTTCAATCCGCATTGTAAAGTCGTTGTGTAATGACTTTACCAACAAATTTGCACGAGCTCTGCTTGTCTTTTGTTGTCCACCGATGCCTTCAATTCGTAATGTGGAACAGTGTCGGTTTAATGACAACAAAGAGGCGAGTCGTTCTGATATCACGTTGATCTGTGATCCAGAATCCAGCAAAGCCTTGAACGTTGCTTGTTGTCATTGTTTCCTTGGACTATTACTTTTGCTGTTGCAAGTAGATTCATATTCTTGCTACTTGCTGATGCCACAATTTTTGGATTTTGTGGCTCCAATGGGGAATTTTCCAAATGCAGCAGCGTATGGTGCCTTTCTTGGCACTTGAAGCATTTAAAGGGATTTGGGAAAGCCTTTGCCATGTGACCTCCATTGAGGCAGTTGACGCATAGTCTTTGTCGTTGAATCCAATTTAATCTCTCATCGGCTGTCTTTGCACGGAAATCGGTGCACCGAAATATGACATGATGAGCCTTCTTGCAATAGACACAAACCTTCCTTGTAGTTGAGGAGGATGCACAAGTTGCGAGTCTCTTTTGGTATTGCTATGTGTTTTGCTTCCGCTAGCTAAAACACGAACTCTTTGTTCAAGAAAATGGAGCATGGTGTACAGTTTTGTATCTTCTTCGAGTTGCTTAGTTATTGCTCGTACAGCGTTTTATTTGTGCTGTCGAGCTTATTTCTTATGACCCCAATTAGAATAGGGACCCACGTTGAAATGTCTAGTCCCAGTCCCTTGAGAGATGCAAGGGACTCCAAGGTGACTATGTAAAGCTCCTTAAGCGATTTTACATTATCGTTAATTGCTTGTTGCATTAAGAATCGGTTCAATACCGTTGATGCAATTAATTAATTAATTAATTAAATTATCCTCTTTCGATTTGGCGTATTAATCTTTTAGCCTCACCGATCACGCTGGTTTTTAGATACCACATTTTATGAATTGTTGGCATGTTGGTATTGTGTACCATGGACACAAATATATGGAAAAATTGTGTCAATTTTAATATATCCCCATCAAATTTGGGTATGGTTATACGAGGCAAGTTTATGTCATTGGTGCACTGCTTATTGTTTTTTGAAGCTAGTGCCCTTTGAACATCTTCTTCTGCCTGTAGATACTCCTTTGTATCATATCCATTTCCTTCCGGGTTTTCGACTTCTTCATACAGCCGAAAATGGACTTCTTGGATTTGAGCCCATAGATTTTTAATGAGCTCTAGTGAAGTGTGCTCAACAGGGGTGCTTTGGAGCAATGTGCGATGCAGTGATGCGATCATTGCCCTTTGTCGCCGGCACAATGCAATCACCTTGAGTTCTAAGGTGGATTGCTGACGCTGACCATCGCCAATCTCAAGCCTCTTGCTTGTGGCTTGATTTATGGTTTCAGCTTCGTTTTTCATCACGTCGAGGTCACCAAAATGTTTGTATAGAGGGAAGTATTCAGCACATAAACTGACTACTAAAAGTCGTCGCAACTAGCACTTGAACTAGTTGGACTGCGGAGAGTGAGGTCCTTCGTTGCGCACAGTAAATGCGATGGTACACGTTAAATGTGCCGGTTTCACGCAACGGATTAGTGATGTGATCGGCGGTAAGTCGGGAGTAAAGTGGTGTTGTGAACGATACCGCGAGACGGAGTCTGATATTCAGGGATTTATGAGGCAAACTAGACGGGGCTTCCACAGTCTCCGTCTAGCTTTTAGTAAGCTCAGCGCTGATTTTGATGCTATGGAGACTCAATTCAATAACGTAAAATTGTTGAATGAGTCTCTTGTTTAGGCCTCGAATTCAAATTGAGATTTCGGCCTTTGTCCTTCCACACTTGACAGGTAACCTACCATCGTACTCAATTCATGAGAATACGTTGAAGGACTTGGCAAATATCCAGTTGGCTGACCCGACTTTTCATAGGAGCTCGCAGATTGACGTGCTACTAGGCGCAGATATTATCCCATCCATACTGCTCGGCGGCTCATTCCGAACATTTGTGGGACACTGTTGGTGCAAGAATCAGTTTTTGGATGGATTCTCACAGGTCCAATAACACAAGGCAGTGCCACATCAATTTCTTCTTTCACAACAAGAATTTCCAGTAATCCGACACCTCCATTAGAAGATCTTCTAACAAAATTTTGGGAGGATCTTCCTTCGAGTCCTATAAGAGACTCAGATTCTGTATGTGAAACGAATTTTATCCGCACCACTATTAAAAATGAAAATGGTAAATACGTTGTCACCCTACCGTTCCGCAATCCTGATCACATCCAGTTGGGACATTCAAGGTCCACCGCACTCGCTCAGTTTCTAAAGAACGAAAGCCGTTTGAAGAGAAACATTCCCTTAAAAGAGCAATACGAATCTGTGATTCAGGAATATAACGATCTCGGTCACATGAGACAAGTCCCTCAAAGTGACACAGACAACTACTATTTACCCCATCATGCTGTTTTGAAACCAGACAGCACCACTACAAAGGTCAGAGTAGTATTCAACGCCTCCAGTCCAACCTCAAACGGCAAAAGTTTGAACGACAACCTTTATCCGGGACCCGTCCTTCAATCTGATCTGACAGTTCAGATCTTAAAATGGCGTTATTTCCGCTACTGCTTCAATGCCGACATAACTAAGATGTATCGACAAATCTTGGTGGACTCAAAGCACACCCCCTATCAAAGAATTCTTTTCCGGAATGAGAAGGGAGAAGTGTGTGACTTTGAGCTCAATACTGTCACATTTGGTGTCAATTGCGCTCCATTCTTGGCAATCCGAGTACTCCAACAGCTCGCAAAGGATGTCCAAGAACAGTATCCTCTGGCAAGTGACATTATTTCACATTTCATGTATGTGGATGATGTACTTGCAGGAGCCCATTCCAAGGATCAAGCAATCTCCAAAATCCGAGAACTTCGTAAGGCTCTGGCACAGTCCGGGTTTCCATTACGAAAATGGACATCGAATGATAGAAATGTACTCAAGGAGATTCCTAAGGATCACTTGCTGCGTGATGACTTTCTGAAACTCGAGGAATCCAGCGTTGCCAAGACTCTCGGTATCCGATGACAAGCGGACACTGACGAGTTTTTTTTTCTCTCCTTCCACTCTCCCATCAAAGCAATCTTTTTCCAAGCGCGAAATCCTTTCGCAGATTGCAAAACTATTTGATCAAGTTGGATGGTTAGAGCCAGTGATCGTTCGTGCCAAGATATTCATGCAGGAAATTTGGCTCCACGATCTCGGCTGGGATGATGCACTGCCAGAAGAGCTGCTGCATCGTTGGCACGACTTTATTATTATGGAGCCGTACTCCTTGCCGATCTGCCCAAGTCACTCCTCCCACAACTTCACAACAACAATGTGAAATCGTACTTTTGGACAGATTCCACAATAGTCCTTGCTTGGCTTAACAAGCCCCCATGCACTTGGACAACTTTCGTTGCCAATAGAGTCACCAAAATAATACAAGTAACTGACGCAGAGACCTGGTCACACGTCCGTTCCGAGTGCAATCCAGCAGATATGGCTAGTAGAGGGGTCACGCCACAAGAGCTACGGGATAGTCAGTTATGGTGGAAAGGGCCACAATGGTTACTACTTCCACAAAACCAATGGCCCTCTCAGACTTCATCCCTTGAAACTGATATTGAGCAACGCCCAATCAGATCAAACCTAGCTAATGTTCCGCAATCGTTTGAACTCCTTGAACGATTTTCGGACTTCAACCGAGCGTTACGCGTCGTTGCATACGTACTTCGCTTCATTAACTTCGTATCATTTTTCCGATGAGCTCAGCAGCAAAGAGCTTTCTGAGGTTCAAGATGTACTCATTAGATATACTCAACAATGGCAATATCCAAAGGAGTATAAGCTTTTGACTAAGAAGGAACCAATCCCAAGGGCCAGTCATATCCTCAATTTAAACCCGTTTCTCGATCGGACGGGAATCATGAGAGCTTGCGGCCGGGTAAGAGCCTCCACTACATTAAGCTACGATGAATGTCATCCCATCATCCTCCCATATTCATGCTCATTTACCCGCCTCTTAGTTCACTTCACGCACCGCATATCGCTCCATGGAGGAAACCAATTGATGTTGCGCCTTATCCGGTCACGCTATTGGATTCCAAAGATTAAGAACTTAATAAAGTCATTGATCAACTCATGCAAAGTTTGCATCGTCTACAAGAAGCGGCTTCAAACCCAACTCATGGGTGACTTACCAATTGAAAGGTCCACATTCTCCAGACCTTTTACCCATACTGGTGTTGACTTTGCCGGCCCCTTTGACATCAAAAGTTTCACAGGGCGTGCTTGTCGAATTACCAAGGGCTATGTATGTATTTTTGTATGCTTCAGTACAAAGCCTATCCATTTGGAAGCCACTTCCGATCTGACAACCGAAAGGTTTCTCGCCGCTTTTGCACGATTTGCTGCACGACGTGGATGTCCTCGACAAATGTATTCTGATAACGGGAAAACGTTTGTCGGAGCGTCCAAGGCCCTCGATCAAGATTTCCTTGAAGTTACAAAGAAAAACATACTATCCAAGTATACCCAACACAAATTGTCATGGCGCTTCAATCCGCCAAGCGCACCGCAAATGGGTGGCTTATGGGAAGCTGGAGTGAAGAGTTTCAAGATACTCTTCCACAAATCCGTAGCGAACTTTAAGTTCACGTTCGAAGAGCTATTAACACTCTTATCCAAGATTGAAGCTTGTCTTAACTCAAGACCGATTTCTCCAATGTCAGAAGATCCAACTGACTTGTTAGCCCTGAGCCCAGGGCATTTCCTAATCGGTGCACCTCTCTTGTCCGTCTGTGAGCCCGAAATTACAGAGAGTGCCACGTCCATTCTAAATCGATGGCAACGCCTGAAGGCTCTTAACCAACAGCTTTGTTTCCGTTGGAAGGATGAGTACCAAAAGGAACTCCACAAACGCATTAAGTGGCAATATCCATCGCGAAATCTCCAACCTGGCGATATGGTAATTGTCAAGGAAGACAACCTTCCCGTCCACGAATGGCGTCTTGGAAGAATTCTGAGTACCCATTCAGGTGATGACAACAACGTCCGTGTCGTTGACGTCCTTACGACACGAGGGGTCATCAAGAGACCAATTCATAAACTGGTCCTTTTCCTCCACGATCCTATAGGCGAAAAAAAGAATCTACAGTCTTATCCTAATTGAAAGAATTCCTTTCATGTTGTTTTTTTTGTTAAACGAAATCATAAGTTATTCCTTTTTTCCTTTACAGTTTCTTTGTTTTCGTTTTACTGAGGAACAGCATGCCGTTCCATAAAACCGCTACGATGGCCAACCGCCCCACCTCAAACTCATTCAGATGTCGAGTGTGCAGAGGTGTCCACGCGCTGCGGAAGTGCCAGCGTTTTCTTCGCTTTTCCGCTGAGAAGCGGTTGAGAGCAGTGCTCGTCAACCGCTACTGACCGAACTGCCTTGCCCATCAGCACTCCGAGGGTTCCTGCCGCAGTGATGCGTCGTGCCGGATGTGTGGCGGACCATACCACACTCTGCTCCATTTACGAGATGCCGATCAGGTGCCAAGGCGTCGGCACCAAGAGAGTAGACATCCGTTCGTCAGCCCGTCACTCCTCCTCACCCAACGGATCTCCTCCGCCGACGGACCGCCGCTCACCGCCCACATCTACAAAGGCTCCAATCGTTACTTCGTTGGCCTCGTTGACGCGGCACACAAGCGTGACCATATTACCAACCGCTATTGTGTCAAATCGTTCGAAACTCGAGCGCTCATCGACGCGTGTTGCCCGATGAGTCGCATTAATGCTTCACTGGCAACGGCCCTTGGGCTTTCCGTCACTAGCATTGGGTCCGAACGCGTTTGCACCGTTATGCTCCGATCGAGGTCAACGGAGCTAAATCGGGAAGTTGTGCTTGAGGTCGACCCTCAACTCCTCCATCGGACCCCAATCCGAGCCGCCAGCAGCGACCTTCACAAGAAATTTTCCAACGTTGTCTTGGCTGACGAGGGGTGGCACACTCCAGCGACTATCTCGCTGATCCTGGGAGCCGACGTGTATCCTCACATCATCCTGCCGGGCATGCTTCCGTGCCAGAGCGGCCTTTCTCTCGCCCAAAGCACGGAGTTCGGCTGGATATTGACCGGCAATTGCCGATCCTAAGGCAATATGCTCCGTGCTAATCCATTTGCAATGCTGAGCATTGCAAGGGGGGAGAATGTTTATGTGGGTTATGTTAAGCCATGCTATGTCAGCTGTTGGTATTTTAACTTAACATAGCCTATGATCCGCATCCTCTCTTCTTTCAATGCAACCTCCTCTCAGCGCTCTCAGCGCTGTTAATCAGTTACAAATATCCACTTCTCACTCTCAATCGTATTGTAACCGAACAAACTATTCAATTAGAAAATATATTCAAGTGAAATAAATATACAGAAAAACAACAAAAATCATCAACTGCCTTTTTCCTGGAGAAAGGAAGAAGGAAGGAAGATCTGCCCCCCTACGTTTTCAGTTTGTTTTATTTATATGTATATAATTGAATGTCTGATTACGGTTTTTGATTAAAAAAATATAATTCTTTATTCATCAAAACACTTCTGTTCAGTACCAAATATAACTCTACTTATGTTTTTGGCATTTGCGTCTTATTTCATGATTGGCTTATGGAGGCTTTTTGTTTAAAGTAAAATTGTTTATGTTAGAATATGCTGATGAAGGCGTTTGGCGTTATGATCGCTGGTTCCAGTTGGGTTTGTTATTGACGAAATTTGCTGATGTTCCATAATTGATCTGCGCGTGGCGTTATGATTACTAATGTTTATGTGGCGTTGGCGTTGTTGCATGCGTTGACGTTGTTTATGTGGCGTTGGCGTTGGCGTTGTTGCAGTGAGTGTGGACATGAGAGATCTGCGTGATCTGGATATGTCACTATATATATTTATTTATTATTATTTTTTAATATATATAGGTGTATACGTCCTTTGTATACCCTTACTTTTTTATTATTCTTACCCTTTCCTTTTTTATTTTTGGGGATTTGGGTACTCACCCGTCACCTTGCTGTGTGGCTTCAAGTCGCTCACATGTGCCGTCCGTATTCGTTTGTCTGCCGGGCTCCTTAGTTTGCAAATCACCGGTAACGTGAAATCCACGATTTGGTACGGGCCGCCGTATCTCGGTGCTAGTTTGGCTGCGAATCCCTCATCCGCACTCGATAGGTGGTATAATTTCACCCACACCCTATCTCCGATTTTGTGTGTCCGCTTGCCCGTTGGCACACACAATTTCCAGGCTGTCACATCCTCAATTCCAGCTCTATGAGGGATGTGCCTACACAAGTTTCCGGATTCCTCCATGTAGTCTGGAAACTTTCTGGGATTTTTCGTTATGGCCGTTCGTATTTTTTGGATCCAGTGGCAGTCTTTATTCGCTTGGTTTATTGCGTCTCCCACAGTTGAGACACTCAGGCATGTCTCCTTCAGAGGTTGTCGGGATAGGGCATCTGCCACAACATTCAGGTTTCCTTTCCTGTATTTGATGTCGAAACCAAATTGTTGCAGCTCCAGTGCCCATCTCGCAATCCTGCCTGAGGGGCTTTCGATGGAGTTGAGCCACTTCAGCGCCATATTATTTGGACGTTGAAGTACTAACGAGCAGCACTTTCAAGTGGCCCAAACGATACCAAGCACGGGCTTGTTAACGCACGGACCCAAGCAAAACTGCAACCCACCTCCCACCCAACCGACCGAGGGGTGCGCCGCATAATGCGCGGTTACGAAGATCGCGAATTGAAAGAAAGATAGGATAAGATAGCTGTTTTAATAAATGAAAAGGAGGAAGCACAACTTATTAATGGAAAAAGCGAATTATAATTTGAACACAATATTCTAAAGGGGTTATGGATAGCATAATTTGAACTACAAGTTTGAAGAGAAAGAGGCAGAAAATTCCTTGTATTTATGATCGGAACTGTAAAATTAAGTTGGCTGATTAATTCCGAAGAATCAATCTCACCGTTTATAAGCTTGTGTAAAAAAATAACACCAAGCATTGTTCTACGATCAGAAAGAGAAGGAAGATTTATTAATAAGTCTACTATGGTAAGAAGTTAAGGTAATATTAGTATTCCAATTAAGACCCCTAAGGGCAAATAATAGGAACTGTTTTTGTACGGATTCTATTCTATCCTGATGACCATATACAAGATTCATATTCCAGAATAGGACGCACAAGTGAAATATAAAGTGTTTTAGTAATGTAGGGATCGTCAAATTCTTTTGACCAGCGCTTAATGAAACCCAGGACTCCAAAGGCTCGATTAATAGGGGAAGAAATGTGCTTGTCGAACTTAAGCTTGGGATCTAAAAGTATTCCCAAATCATCGACACATTCAATGCGTTCAAGTGGCTTGCCATGAAGAAAGTATGTATTTAAATAGAGCAATCGCCTATAGAAAGACATAAATTTGCATTTATCACAATTAAGATTTAATAAATTTATACGACACCAGGCTTCAAAACTATATAAGTCAGCCTGAAGCCTCTGTCCAGTAAACGAGTCGGTAGACGACAGACACAATTTTACATCATCGGCGTACATTAGTACCCGAGAATGACTTATAACGGACTGAAGATCATTTATAAATAAAGTGAATAGCAAAGGGCCAAGGTGATTTCCTTGCGGTACTCCGGATGTAACCCGAACAGACTTTGAGATAGAACCTCTAAAGTAAACTTTCTGTGTCCTACGCGTTAAGTAGTTTGAGATCCAAAAAATGAAGTTATTTGGGACTCCCACAAGATTAAGTTTATGAAGTAGCAACGAATGATTTACGGAATCAAATGCCTTACTAAAGTCCGTGTAAACGACCTCTGTTTGCATTTTATTTTGAAATCCCTTAATAACAAAAGAAGTGAATTCTAAAAGGTTAGTGGTGGTAGATCTGTATTTCATAAACCCGTGCTGGCAGTTGAGAGGTTACCAATTTCTCAAAAATCTTAGGATCAGCGGACAATTTAGATATACCTCTACAATTTTCAACATTTGATTTGTTTCCTATAATCCGTTATGATGGTGAAGTGGTATCCTTCCAAGTAGGGTCGCAGCTTCCTTATGCCCCAGATTATTGAAAGGCACTCCTTTTCGGTCACAGAGTAGTTGCGCTCCGCACCATTTAAGGATCTGCTTGCATACGATATAACCCGTTCACCCTCCTCTGAGTTTTGGGTCAATATCGCTCCCAAGCCATAATTGCTAGTATCCGTCTGCAAGCAAAATGGTCTTGAGAAATCTGGGCATGCCAACACAGGTGATTGTGTCAGCTTTGACTTCATATTTTCATATTTTTATCAGTAGAGCAATATCCATGTTGCTCCGTCCGAGCCGGATATTCACCTCTACTTCTTCTCGGACTCCGCTGTTTCGGCCATCTGCCATGCGGACTCGCCGTTCGGTTGCGCATCGTCGGCCTACGTCGAACAGTCCACCAGCTAGCTTCTCGCTAACGAAACTACTCGTGGCCCCTGTATCGATCGTAGCCTTGTATTGACAGTTGCCGATCTCTATGACCGCTGTCAACTGCGCTCCCTCGTCCTGCAGGCTGCCTATTAGCGTCTTGGGGCTGTCCTGTTCGGCTCCCGCTCGCCCCTCGGTGGCGGACGCCGGTGTCCTATTCCCGACGTACAACATACTGGCGTACGATCTCCAATACGCCCGCACCTCCAACAATAATCCAGCATAGAGTTCGTACATTCTACCGCTAAGTGTCTCTCCTCTCCACAGAATACGCAGGCCATCGCTGGATTATATATATGCGTTTGAATATTGTCGCGTCTCGTCCTCGGCGCTGGCCTGGGTCTCGTGTCGACTTCGGTTTCCTCGTGATACGTTTGGCCATGAATCGTGGCCTGTTTTGTCTTGGCGCTGGCTCTATAGCTCTGTAGTGACGCGTCTGTGGTGGGTCCATGTGTCTCTGTTGATGATCTACTTGCCTTCGCTGTGGAGTGTTGCAACTCGGCTGCTCCATGAGTCTCTGTTGCGGCTCTATTTGCATTCGCTGTGGAGTGTTATAACCCGGCTGCTCCATGCGGGTCTGCTGTCTCAGATTTTCCTTATCCGCCACAAGCTACTCAAACGCGGCTGCCAAATGCATCAACTCCGACAAGTTCTGGAATTGACCTGGCCTGGCATACGCTCGCAGGTCTGGAAGGCTGTTTTTGTAGATTTTGTGCATTGGTTTTTCCCCTGAGTACTGCAGTGGCCGCATTAGAGTCTGCGTCTCTATCATGTACACTTTAAATGGCTCGTTTATAGCCTGACGTCTGCGCGGAACTTCGCCTTTTAAGTTTTTCGGAACACTACTCGACTTGCTCCAAAAATTCTAACGGCTTCGTGGTGCCGTCGAAGCGAAAGTTCCACTCCCGGACTTGATTCGCTACCCTCGGATATTCTTGGGACATAGTCGGCGTCGTTTGTTCGCGTGTGAACTCTCTCCTTGTTGGCTGTGGTGTGGATGCTGCCCATAGTGTCTGATGATTGTATGCTCAAATGCGGGAAGTCAATGTTCATCGCTTCTCTTGCATCTGCAACTTGTCCGCTTTCCCTCGCCGGTGAACCGCTGCCATGAATTGCCGCCAATTCCTGTATCCTTGTGTTGTGTGGAAGTCTGGATTCGTGAGTGTCAACCCACTCTCCGAATTGTCGACGCATCGTATCCAGTGTTCCGCTAAGATCCACTTGGAATTCTGCCCCGTACCTAAGCACTTCCTCCTTTTTTAAGTTATAAATTAATTAATTATCGCCGGGCTAAAACTCAGCCGAGCTGTGTGTTAGTGCAACAAATTTGTGGTTGATTGCGATGCGACTACTAATAACACGTTTATTATATTATATATATTAATGAGGGTTTTATTTGGTTCCACTATTTTAGATGTGCAATTTCACTTATTTGGATGCACACTTGGATGTTAACAGCAGACCACTGAAGCCCTTGGTCAGCTTTGAAGAGTGCTCCTGTTCGCGAGAGTTTGCTCCAGGCACTCCGCGCACCAGCTAGGCAAGTTTGTGACTTTCGCCTGCCCGACAGCGACACCATACGGCACTCCGGTTATTCACCAGGATCCGCTCGTACACGCGCTGTCTAAACACAGGTTTAGTCTCACTTGTTTCGCTAGGTTTTGCGGATTCCGTCTGTTGCCACAACTCAAGCGTGGCAAGGATTCACACTTCTCACCAGATTTCAGGACCTCAATGTCCTGCGTTGTCCTTCGGGCTGGCAGCGTCGATGCTCCTTGTTTGTGTATCGTCTTTTTGGATACACGCGTTCGCACTTATGTTGTTCACTGTCTTATATTTGTCTCGCGTTTATTTCGTGGCTCCCGCGTAGACTTCGTTCATGGGTTCGCACTTTGCGTGATTGTACTGAACTTTTGACGGTCTGAGTGACAGCGAGTGTGAGTCAGTCTGAGCGAATGTCTGAGCCTGAGTCTCCTGAGCGAGAGTGGCCGACTGTGTGCTGCGACGCCCATTTTATAGGCCTGCGTCGCAACCTTTTGTCGCGACTGTAGCAAAGATAACGTGATCGTCTCGGTGGCGTGATCTTTGGTAATTTTCCACTGCCCTTTTGCTGGCGCCAGCCCATGTCTGCCGTTAGTGCGAGTATGGATGGCGATATTGCACTCGTAAAACTCCTCACACTATAACGGCACATGTCCCGATGGACATGTGTGTCAGACATGCTCATATGGCTTACAACCTGCGTGAGAAAGAGAGAGGCCGAAAGACAGCGAATTCGCCGCAACTGCTATCAGGCCGGATTTCGGTCTGATATGCAGTTACTGTGAGGGGCGTATATAGCATAAATGTATATTCTATATACATTTATTTGCCACGGCTATATAGCTCCTCACAGTTAATATATATAATGTGTGTTATTAATTATCGCAACCACCAAAGTTGAACGTCAGTTGTAACGAACTGTTTTGTTTATGCCGGGCTAAAACTCAGCCGAGCTGTGTTTTAGTGCAACAAATTTGTATTTGATTGCGATGCGACTACTAATAACACGTTTATTATATTATATATTCTAATGAGGGTTTTATTTGGTTCCACTATTTTAGATGTGCAATTTCACTTATTTGGATGCACACTTGGATGTTAACAGCAGACCACTGAAGCCCTTGGTCAGCTTTGAAGAGTGCTCCTGTTCGCGAGAGTTTGCTCCAGGCACTCCGCGCACCAGCTAGGCAAGTTTGTGACTTTCGCCTGCCCGACAGCGACACCATAGGACACTCCGGTTATTCACCAGGATCCGTGCGTACATGCGCTGTCTAAACACAGGTTTGGTCTCACTTGTTTCGCTAGGTTTTGCGGATTCCGTCTGTTGCCACAACTCAAGCGTGGCAAGGATTCACACTTCTCACCAGATTTCAGGACCTCAATGTCCTGCAATGTCCTTCGGGCTGGCAGCGTCGAGTCCTTCGATGCTCCTTGTTTGTGTATCGTCCTTTTGGATACACGCGTTCGCACTTATGTTGTTCACTGTCTTATATTTGTCTCGCGTTTATTTCGTGGCTCCCGCGTAGACTTCGTTCATGGGTTCGCACTTTGCGTTATTGTACTGAACTTTTGACGCTCTGAGTGATAGGGAGTGTGAGTCTGAGTCTGAGCGAATGCCTGAGCCTGAGTCTCCTGAGCGAGAGGGGCCGACTGTGTGCTGCGACGCCCACTTTATAGGCCTGCGTCGCATCCTTTTGTCGCGACTGTACCAAAGATCATGTGATCATCTCGGTGACATGATCTTTGGTAATTTTCCACTGCCCTATTGCTGGCGCCAGCCTCCTCCCACACGCACACCAGCGTGACGGTATGCTTCCGCCGTCCCACGGCATACGTCTGTTTATAATCAGCCGTCACCGTGTGTGGTCGCGGCATTTTTTGTGGCCCCGACTGTGGTTCGCGGTCGTCCTCCTCATCGGACGATATGACGATGACCTCGTCGGTTTGGTGCCTGGTGGGGATGTAGGGCATGGTGTCCTCATCTTCCGTGTTTAACGGCGGCTCCGGCGCCGTGTCGACCTCGCCGATGTCCGAATCGTCGTCGTCTTCGGAACCGCCCTCCCCGTTGTGCCCTTCCTCGTCATCTGAGTCGTTGTATAGCGCGTAGGGACCCTTCGTCTCCATCGTCGTCCATTTCTACCCCCGCGTCATCTGCGTCGTTGTAGGGCGCTTAAGGACCGTCGTCTCCATCGTCGTCAACTTCTACTCCCGCGTCATCTGAGTGGTTGTAGGGCGCGTAGGGACCGTCGTCTCCATCGTCGATTGAGTACACACGCGGTCGCGGCCCCGCTACTCCAGTTCGGGGGTTGAAATGTTCGAGGTCACTCGGGTAGCGGCGTCGTAGCGGCTTAGCCACCGCGATCGCAGGTTTCCGGGGCCCCAGTGCCTCTCGGTCGCCCTCGACGTCCATTTTCGCGTTCTGTTGACCTGGAGTCAGCAATCGTATTGGTGCGCGGACTACACGCACCAACCGTTTCACGCGCATCACGCGCACTACGCGAACCACGCGGCCGCGTGGCCATGCACACGGTCGGGCCCACTACTATCCCGTACAGAGTTCCAGCGCCGCTGGGCTTTGCACGAGGATTTGGGCGCGACTGGCAGTGACCACTGGAGGCCGCTTTGCCACCGTGAGGTGTTGGGTATTGTTCGTCCATTCTTGTCACCTTTGATTGCTGACTGTGAAGCTGTGCATGATTGCGGCTCATTATATACCCTTTTGTGTGGGTGTGAGCTCTCGAGTCTCTTATCCCTTGGGTTGGCGTTCTATCGGCCTATGCACGTCGCGACACTAGTGTACGTGACTAACCAACGGTATCCTGACGTACAAGTACCTGCACTAGTGTTGGTGACTAACCAACGGTGCATGGTTTTGTTTCCCACGCACCCGCACCAGTGCAGTTGTTGCTGGATTTTCTCTGTGCACGCCTCTACAATAGTGTCATAAAATGCTCTTGCTAAACGCCGAGCAAAACGTTTTTGGAGGTCTTTGCACTTGTGTTCTCCAAAGTGTAAGCATTATTGTTGCCTATTTCCGCCAAAGCGGCAAGCGAAAAGTTTTCAGCGGTTGCTGTGCTTGCGCTCTCAATTGTGCAAGCATTGTTGTTGCGAGCAAAACGTTTTCGGCGGTCGTTGCACTTGTGTTCTCCATAGTGCAAGCGTTCTTGTTGTCGATTTCCGTCAAAGCGGCGAGCTAACTCTTTTGAGCAGGTGCTGCGCTCTCGATAGTGCAAGCATTGTTGCTTTTTCTATGTCAGCTGTAAGCATAACGCTTTCGGCGGTCACTGCACTTGATTCCATCAGTTAACTCTGGAGTAGGTCATGGCCATTCTCTCTCTCAGCATTAGCTGTTGTTCACTTTTGCAGCAATCGGCGTGTGCTCTCTGCACATTCGCCGCGTTCAGGACCCGCCTTAGTGTTCCAATTAAAATTTATATATCTTTTGTTATTCTTCTTATTGTTTTTGTTTTAATTACATGTATATAGTGATATATCCAGATCACAAAGATCTCTCATGTCCACACTCACTGTAACAACGCCAACGCCACATGAACAACGTCAACGCATGCAACAACGTCAACGCCACATAAACAACGTTAGCATATTATGTCAACACTTTCAATTAGCGATCATAACCTACCTACTGCAACGTCAGCATATTTCGTCAATAACAAACTCAACTGGAGCCAGCGATCATAACGCCAAACGCCTTCGTCAGCATATTCTAACATAAACAATTTTACTTTAAACAAAAAAGAATACAAAAGAGACCCTCCATAAGCCAATCATGAAATAAGACGATAAATGCGAGGTTTCCTTATAGATTAAACCAGTAGCATAAGCAGAGTTATATTTGGTACACCAAACTGAACAGACGTGTTTTGATGAATAAAGAATTATATTTTTTTTAATCAAAAACCGTAATCAGACATTCAATTATATACATATGTACATATATTTATTTATTGTTATTGTGAGGAGCCATATAGCATTGACAATTAAATGTATGTAAATATACATTTATGCAATATGTGCCCCTCACAGTAACTGCACATCAGATCGAAATCCGACCCTGATTGCAGTTGCGGCGAATTCGCTCTCTTTCGCCCTCTCTCTTTCGTGCGCAGGTTGTCAGCCATATAAGCGTGTCTGACACACATGTCCGTTAGGACATGTGCCGTTATAGTGTGAGGAGTTTGGCGAGTGCAATATCGCCATCCATACTCGCACTAACGGCAGACATGGGCTGGCGCCAGCGAAAAGGTAGTGGAAAATTACCAAAGATCACGCCACCGAGGCGATCACGACGGTCAGTCGAGAAAATCTAAAAGTGAGACTATAGCTCAGTCAAACAAATCAAAAGTCTCTGTCGAAAGTCAAGAATAAAGAACGACATCTCAGTCGCAGTGAACATAAGCAGAATCGCTGCCCAACAAGAAAAACAAAAGTGTAATAACAAGCGCGACGCAAGGCAAACGTGTGTCCAACGAGACGACACACACACCGCTTCGAAGGATCCCCGCACATCGAAGGACCAGCACCGCGCCAAGGACCATCACACACCGAAGGACACACAGGACATTGGAGTCCTGAAATCAGGTCAGAAGTGCAATCCTTGCCACGCTTGAGCGTAGCGACAGGCCAATCCGCGCCTAGGCAAAATTAAGTGTGCGAGCCTGTGATTAGACAGTGTGGGTACGAGCGAATTCTGGTGAATAACCAGAGTGCCGTACGATATCGCTGTCGGGCAGGCGTGCCAACAATTTACCTAGCTGTGCGTGAAATATCTGAAGCGAAACTCTGGCGAACAGGTGCGCGCCTCAACACTGACCAAGGGCTTCAGTGGACTGTCGTTCCCCGCGGTACAAACACAACTCTGTACCAGCGAAAGATATAATAAAGCAACCTTTGTATAGAAATATTGTGAAATTCTGTGTTATTATTACCGCAAACGCAACCAAATTATAAATTTGTTGCACGGACCCACAGCTCGACTGAGTTTAGCCCGGCAGAGCAAAACGGTCCGTTACAACTGGCGCCCAACTTTGGTGGTTGCGGTAATTAATAAACACACATTACAATTATAGACATAAAAATGGTTCGCGCATGGGTTTATAACCTGAAAAAGGATGAAGTGCGGACATATGGAGACGAATTCCAAGTGGAGCTGAGCGGCACACTGGACGCTATGCGTCGACAATTCGGAGAGTGGGTAGACACTCACGAATCCAGACATCCATACAGCACGCGGATTGCGGAATTGGCAGCGATTCATGGCAAATATTCACCGGCCAAAGAAATCGGTCAAGTTCCAGCACCGAACATTGACTTCGTACAGTTGAGTATACCAGCAATCAGTGCAGCAGCGCGCGCACGAGACACCAGCCAAACAGTATGGGGAACACCCGCACCACAGCCAAGGAGAGTGTCCATAAGCGACCACACGGCGACGACGATGTCTCAAGAATACCCAAGGGTAGCGAAACAAGTTCGGGAGTGGAACTTTCGCTTCGACGGCACCACGGAGCCGTTAGAATTCTTGGAGCAAGTCGAGTAGTCTGCGGACACATATGGACTCAACTTGAATCTGGTTCCCAGAGCCATGCCGGAACTATTGCAGGGAATGGCTCTAAAATGGTATGTAGCTCACACTGGACGACATGGGTAACATTCGTAGAGTTTTCAAGAATATTTCTTGAAGAGGGATTACTTCGAGAACTTGAGGGACGAAGTTACCCACAGACGTCAGGCTATAAACGAGCCATTCAAACACTAAATGGTGGAAATGCAAACGTTAATGCGGCCACTGCAGTATACGGCGGTAAAACAACTCCACAAAGTATACAACAACAGCCTCCCAGACCTGCGAGCATACGCAAGGCCAGGCCAATTCCAGAACTTGACGGAATTGATGCACTTGGCAGCCGAATTCGAGGAACTCGAGGTCGACAGGGAGAAGTTGCGACAGCAAAGCCGCATAGAGGAGCTCAGTTACAACTCTTCACAGCAAATGCACAGAGAGCCTCAGCATAGACGCGTGGAGCATATGGAGTACAGCACTCCACAGCGAATACACAGAGAGCCTCAGCATAGACGCGTGGAGCATACGGAGTACAGCCCTCCACAACGAATGCACCGAGAGCCGCAACAGAACCGCTTGGAGCAGCCGAGATACGAACCTCCACAGCGGAGACAAATGGAACCGCAACAGAGCCGCATGGCACAGCCGAGGTATAACACTCCACAGAGCAGGCCAGCAGAGCCTCAACAGAGATGGATGGAACCAGCGCAGATGCGTCACTATCACCAAACGGAACCAGCAACACGACAAAACCGGCAACGATTCATGGCAATGGCGGATAGTGGACAAACCGAACCCGACACAACACCGAGACCAGCCCCGAGGACGAGACCGAGACCAGCCCCGAGGGCAAGACGCGACAACACACAAACACACATTAACAACCCAGATATGGCCTGCAGATTTTGCGGCCAGGAGGGACACCGCGCAACAGAGTGCACAAATCCCATGATGGATTATTGTTGGATGTGTGGACGTATTGGAATTCGTACGTCAATGTGTTGTCGGTCGGGAAACGAACCCCGGCGTCCGCCACCGAGGGGCGAGCGGGAGCCGAACAGGGCAGCACCAAGACGCTAATCGGCAGCCTGCAGGACGAGGGAGCGCAGTTGACAGCGGTCGTGGAGATCGGCAACTGTCAATACAAGGCTACGATCGATACAGGAGCCACGAGTAGTTTCGTTAGCGAGAAGCTAGCTCGTGGACTGTTCGACGTAGGCCGACGATGCGCAACTGCACGGCGAGTCCGCATGGCAGATGGCCGAAATAGCGGTGTCCAGGAACAAGTAGAGGTGAATATCCGGCTCGGACGGAGCAACATGGATATTGCTCTACTTATACTCGCCGGAATCATAGACGATTTGGTGCTCGGATGGGATTTTCTATCGGCCATGGGAACTGTTTTGGAGTGCGCCGGATTGACCATAAGTATACCTGGGAACGGAATACAAGAACACCAGGAGGAGAGATTGTCCGTGGCAAAGACAGACATACCACCAATACATCCGGACGCAGAAATCGATGCATTTTTACGACGAGAATTGGCGGCATTTGAGGCCATAAAGGGAACATCGCCCATTACTGAACATCGCATTGTCATGAGTGACGACCGACCAATCAAACAGCGATACTTCCCTAAGAACCCCAAGATGCAAGCAGAGATCAACAAACTAGTGGATGAACTGCTAGCCAAAGGATGCATCGAGCCATCAAAAAGCCCGCACAGCGCACCAATAGTGATGGTACGAAAGAAAACAGGGAAATGGCGCCTCTGCGTGGACTTTAGGCAACTGAACGCCAAGTCCGTAAAAGACGCATATCCCCTCCCAAGAGTGCACCACATCCTGGACCAGCTAAGAGAGGCGCGGTTCATCACGAGCCTGGACCTCAAGGGTGGCTACTGGCAGATACCGATGGAGAAAGAGAGTCGGGCGAAGACGGCATTCACAGTCCCAGGAAAAGGACTGTTTCAATGGAAGGTAATGCCATTTGGACTCCATTCGGCACCAGCTACTTTCCAGAGAGCCCTCGACCGCGTGATTGGACCCGAAATGATGCCACATGCATTCGCATACCTGGACGACATCATCGTGATCGGGAAAACACGCGAGGAACACATGGACAATTTGAGAGAAGTGTTCCGACGGCTGAGAGCAGCGAATCTGAGAATCAACGTGGAGAAGTGCGACTTCTTCAAACAAGAGTTGAAATACCTCGGTCACCACGTCACGGAGGATGGAATCCGCACTGACCCCGAGAAGGTAGCTGCCATCGCCGAGCTGAAGCCACCGGGAAATGTAAAGGAACTGCGGCAATACTTGGGAGTGGCATCATGGTATAGGCGGTTCGTACCAGATTTCGCCACAACAGTGCACCCACTAAACGCGCTGCTCAAGAAGGGAATCAAATGGGAATGGACCAGAGAGCGACAGGAAGCTTTCGAAAAGGTGAAAGCAAAGCTGACACAATCACCGGTGTTGGCATGCCCAGATTTCTCCAGGCCATTTTGCTTGCAGACGGATGCTAGCAATTATGGCTTGGGGGCGATATTGACCCAAAACTCAGTGGAGGGCGAACGGGTCATATCGTATGCAAGTAGATCCTTAAATGGTGCAGAGCGCAACTACTCTGCGACCGAGAAGGAGTGCCTTGCAATAATCTGGGGCATAAGAAAGTTGCGACCTTACTTGGAGGGATACCACTTCACCGTCATCACTGATCACATGGCACTAAAGTGGCTGAACTCCATCGAAAGCCCCTCAGGCAGGATTGCGAGATGGGCACTGGAGCTGCAACAATTTGATTTCGACATCAAATACAGGAAGGGAAACCTGAATATTGTTGCAGATGCCCTATCTCGACAGCCCCTGAAGGATACATGCCGCCGGATCTCAACGGTGGAAAACGCGATGGACCAAGCGAACAAAGACTGCCCCTGGATCCAAAAGATGCGAGCCACCATAGA
Source organism: Drosophila tanythrix (assembly GCA_035043275.1). Lineage (NCBI taxonomy): Eukaryota > Metazoa > Arthropoda > Insecta > Diptera > Drosophilidae > Drosophila > Drosophila tanythrix. The sequence continues at coordinate 123,422 of JAWNNC010000365.1, read as the reverse complement.
CAAAAATCCCAGAAAGTTTCCAGATTATATGGAGGAATCTGGAAACTTATACAGGCACATCCCTCATCGAGCTGGAACGGAGGATGTCAGCAGCCTGGAAATTGTGTGTGCCAACGGGCAAGCGTACACAGGTTCTAAGCGAGAACCACAACACCGCCGCCGCAGGACACACGGGTAGTAGGAAAACAATAGCCCGAGTAGCAGCGCGCTACTATTGGCCTGGCTTATATAGAGACGTGAGAGCATATGTTCAAAAATGCGAAACATGCCAACAATATAAGCCAAGTCAATTGGCCGCGGCCGGACACATGCTCACCCAAATTCCAGAAGAGCCGTGGAGCACGGTATGTGCGGACTTCGTGGGACCATTGCCGAGGTCCAGCCATGGAAACACGATGCTGCTGGTATTTGTAGACCGCTTCTCGAAGTGGACCGAGATGGTGCCACTTAGAAGCGCTACAACGGCATCGCTGCAAAAGGCCTTCCGGGAGAGGATTCTGGCACGGTTTGGAGTGCCAAAAGTTTTAATAACGGACAACGGCACACAATTTACCAGCAGGGCGTTTAAAAATTTCCTCGAGGAGATGGGAGTTAAACACCAGTTCACTGCACCGTACACGCCACAGGAGAATCCAACGGAGCGAGCTAACCGGACGGTGAAAACAATGATCGCCCAGTTCGCAAGGAACAACCAACGACGCTGGGATGAGGCGCTACCGGAGCTGACACTGGCAGTCAACACGAGCGTCTCGAGCACGACCGGATACAGCGCTGCCTTCATCACACAAGGCCGGGAGCCGAGGCTGCCGAAAACTTTGTTTGATGAAGTGGCAATCGGTACGGGTCAAGTAAGCCAAACGCCGAACGAAAATGAAAATAAGCTAAAAGACATTTTCGAAATTGTTCGGCGAAGCTTAGAAAAGGCATCTCAAGATCAGGCGAGGCACTACAACCTTCGTCGCAGGCAATGGAGCCCTAAAATTGGAGATAGAGTGTGGGTGAAATTACACCATCTATCGAATGCGGCGGAGGGATTCGCAGCCAAGCTCGCACCGAGATACGGCGGCCCGTACCAAATAATAGATTTCCAGTCACCGGTGATCTGCAAGCTGAGGAGCGCGGCAGACAAGCGGATACGGACGGCACACGTGAGCGACTTGAAGCCACACAGCAAAGCGACGGGTGAGTTCCCAGATCCCCAAAATTAAAAAGGGGGGAAGATAAGTGTGACTCCAAAAACTACAATTGGACTCACACTTATTCACCTAAAACATAACAATAAATAAATATATATATATATTTATATATATATACACATAAACAAAACAAAAACATAACAATAAATAAATATGTATATATTACAATATATATAAACATAACTAAAACAAAATTGCACCATGCAATAAAAGAATAACCGAAAAAAATACATAAACATTAAACAACCAAAACCCTGAACGCAGCGAATGTGCAGAGAGCACACGCAAATTGCGGTACCAGTGAACAACAGCTGATGCTGAGAGAGAGGATGGCCATGACCCACTCCAGAGTTCACTAAGAGAATCAAGGGCAGTGACCGCCGAAAGCGTTAGGCTTACCGCTGACAAAAGAACAGCTAGCTCGCCGCGGTTACAGAAGTGTCAAGCAAAAAAAAAGACGCTTTGCTCGCACTATCAAGAGCGTAAGCGCAGCGCTGCTCAAGACAGTTAGCTCGCCGCTGTTACAAAAAAGCGACACAGAACGCTTGCACTAAGAAGAGGAACAAAAGTCAAAGACCGCCGAAAACGTTCTGCTCGCAATATTGAGAGAGCAAACACAACGACCGCTGAAAACGTTTCGCTCGCCGCTTTGGCGGAAATAGGCAACAACAATGCTTGCACTATGAAGAGCGCAAACGCAGCGACCGTGAAAACGTTTCGCTCGCCGCTTTGGCGGAAATAGGCAACAACAATGCTCACTATGGAGAGCACAAGTGTAACGACTGCCAAAACGTTTTGCTCGGCGTTGAGCAAGAGCGTTTTATGACACTAGTGTAGAGGCGTGCACAGAGAAAATCCAGCAACAACTGCACAGGATACCGTTGGTTAGTCACGCACACTAGTGTCGAGACGTGCATCGGCCAATAGAACGCCAACCCAAGGGATAAGGGACGCGAGCGCACAAACCCACACAAAAGGGTATATAATGCGCCGCAGATATGCACAACTTCACAGTCGGCAATCGAGGGTGACCAGAATGGACGCACAAAATCCAACACCTCACGGCGGCTAAGCGGCCTCCAGTGGTCACTGCCGGTCAGGCTCAAACCCCTGGATGCAACCCAGCGACGCTGGAGCTCTGCACCGAGGCGGAGCCGGAATGACCGTGCGAAGGGCCGCTGGACGGCGTTCACAGCGACCAAGCGGCCGCGTGGTTCGCGTAGTGCGCCTGATGCGCGTGAGACGGTTGGTGCGTGTAGTCCGCGTGTCAATACGATTGTCGACTCCAGGTCAACAGGATCCTCGAGGGGATCAACCCAGAGGGATCCGGGAACATTTCCCCGAGCTGCCGTCGACCCCGAGCTGGACGAATCCGCCGCACGATTCGCGGGGCCGCGACCACGTGCGGACTCAATCGACGCAGACGACGCGGGAGCAGAAGTGGACGACGAGGGAGACGACGCGAGAATAGCGCCGAACGACGATGGAGACGGTCCCTACGCGCCCTACGACGACTCAAATCGACGAGGAAGGCCACAACGGGGATGGCGGTATCCAGCAGAACAGTCGCGGCTGGAAGGTGGAAGTCTTCCACTACCGAAGAAAGGGGAGTGTGAGGAGCCATATAGCATTGGCAATTAAATGTATGTAAATATACATTTATGCAATATGTGACCCTCACAGTAACTGCACATCAGATCGAAATCCGACCCTGATTGCAGTTGCGGCGAATTCGCTCTCTTTCGCCTCTCTCTTTCGTGCGCAGGTTGTCAGCCATATAAGCTGTGTCTGGCACACATGTCCGTTAGGACATGTGCCGTTATAGTGTGAGGAGTTTGGCGAGTGCAATATCGCCATCCATACTCGCACTAACGGCAGACATGGGCTGGCGCCAGCGAAAAGGTAGTGAAAATTACCAAAGATCACGCCACCGAGGCGATCACGTGATCTTTGGTACAGTCGCGACAAAAGGCTGCGACGAGGCCTATTAAAAGGGCGTCGCAGCACACAGCAGGGCTCAGTCGAAAATCACTCTCAGTCGATAAAATTAAAACGAGACTAAGTGAGTCAAAAATCTAAACGTGAGACTATTGTCAGTCGAGAAAATCTAAAAGTGAGACTATAGCTCAGTCGAAAATCTGAAAATCAAACGCTGTCGAAAATCACGGTCAGTCGAGAAAATCTAAAAGTGAGACTATAGCTCAGTCAAACAAATCAAAAGTCTCAGTCGAAAGTGAAGAATAAAGAACGACATCTCAGTCGCAGTGAACATAAGCAGAAACGCTGCCCAACAAGAAAAACAAAAGTGTAATAACAAGCGCGACGCAAGGCAAACGTGTGTCCAACGAGACGACACACACACACCGCTTCGAAGGATCCCCGCACATCGAAGGACCAGCACCGCGCCAAGGACCATCACACACCGAAGGACACACAGGACATTGGAGTCCTGAAATCAGGTCAGAAGTGCAATCCTTGCCACGCTTGAGCGTAGCGACAGGCCAATCCGCGCCTAGGCAAAATTAAGTGTGCGAGCCTGTGATTAGACAGTGTGGGTACGAGCGAATTCTGGTGAATAACCAGAGTGCAGTACGATATCGCTGTCGGGCAGGCGTGCCAACAATTTACCTAGCTGTGCGTGAAATATCTGAAGCGAAACTCTGGCGAACAGGTGCGCGCCTCAACACTGACCAAGGGCTTCAGTGGATTGTGGTTCCCGCGGTACAAACACAACTCTGTACCAGCGAAAGATATAATAAAGCAACCTTTGTATAGAAATATTGTGAAATTCTGTGTTATTATTACCGCAAACGCAACCAAATTATAAATTTGTTGCACGGACCCACAGCTCGACTGAGTTTAGCCCGGCAGAGCAAAACGGTCCGTTACAGATATATAAGTGTGAGTCCAATTTTAGTTTAGAGTCACACTTATCCGCATAAGGACCCCGTGATCCTTGAAAATTTTTTTTTTCTAAAAAGTAAACATAAATACACGAGGCAGACGACGAAAATTTACTTGTGACAATACATCTTCAAACAACAAAAAAAAAAAACGAAAAGATGCTGGAATCAAATACTTCAAGTACCAACCTTCGGTGGAGAAACCGACGAACTGGAAGCCTCATAAGAAGGGTCGACTTCGCAATGGAACTCTTCCCAGGCGCAGAAGCAAGGCAAACATTACAATGTACAGCGCAATCCAGATGCAGTTATATGGTGATGCAATGAGGACATCACTAAGGCACTTACCTGGAGATTGCGATTCACTACGGAGCATATTAATTTCAACCCTTTAAAAGACAAACACTTTGTGAAGAACTACAAAGGAGAGTCTACAACACATATTTCGGAGGAAGTATTCGTAAGTTCCTCGAAGAACTCGAGCAGAAATCAACAAACAATGCCGAAAATAAAACACTGTACACAAAGGTATTAAATAATACGGTTATAGACGTAATACATAAAAGATTACCAGACAGGTTATACATGCAGTTAGCGGTATAAGATATATCAACAACAGATAAATTAAAAGCAGTAGCCCAAGAACTAGGTTTATATGAAGACCGAGTATCAGAAAAACCAAAACCTGCAAATAACACACAGTACAATAAATATAATAACAAATATTATTCTAAGCCTCAACAAAATTACAACCAAAATTATAATCAGAATTATAGGAACCAACAAAATTATAATACAAATTACAGAAAGCAAAACGAACCTGTTTGTGTGGATTTTGAAGGGAAGCAGTCAGCACATAAACTGACTACAAAAAAGGCGTCGCAACTAGCACTTGTAATTAGTTGGACTACGGAGAGTGAGATCCTTCGTTGCGCACAGTAAGTGCGATGGTAGAAGTGAAATCAAACGCGACACATGTTTGTATGATGCGTCTCATTGGCCAATTCATCACAGGTATGTTGTCTGCCTTGACTAGAACAAGCATACCTTCCTTGATATTGGGGTTGACGGCCTTTCACTTATGCCTGACTTGCAATTCTTGCAAATATTCCTGTGACCATTGCTGCCAAAATCCTTGCTTGAGTCTGGATACTAGTTCCCACCGTTTTAGTAATGATTTTTCATTACGGTCTATGTTGACATCGGGGGCGCAGTCGCGTTTCACCAATCAGAATGTGTGCTGGGGTGAGGGCTGTGGTGTCCGTAGGGTCATTTGACATTGGTGTAATTGGGCGAGAGTTTAAGATCGCTTTAATTTCAGAGATGCGGTATTTGTTGTGGTAACCAGTAATCGTTTTGCGGATTTTTTTTGAAGGCAACTTGTTTTTTGTTGCAGTGATTGATGATCTCTGCTTGAGCCTTCTCGCTGAATATAGATCCTCCCAGCTCCTTTAGTTGGTTTTTGCTCCAACAAAGTTAGTGGCATTGTCACAATGAATCGTTTGACATTTGCCGCGGCGGCTTAAGAAGCGACGCAGGGCTCCTAGAAAGGTATTTGTAGTCAGATCGCTAACCAGCTTGAGGTGGACTGCATTTGCAACAGAATACAGCTATGTATGCCTTATCTGGTCTTTTTCCGCGAACTTTATGATGAATCCAAATTGGTCCGCAGTAGTCTACGACTGTAGTGAGGAACGGGCGTATTGGTGTCACTTGATCGACTGGCAGATTGCACCGCAGTGCATGTTGTCCTCATGCAGCTCTCGTAATATCATCTTCACTATTGGATCGCTGTGAGGCAGCAAAATCTGTGCCTTGTATTGTACGGGAGTGGGGCTTGCTCTAATCTACCTCCAACTCGCATAAGTTCATCTGACCCTTGTATTGGTGAGAGGGATGAGATAGGACTTCTTTTGTTTGTAGAATTATAGTGCGAGCGCGGTCCAGTTCCATTTTGCTGTAACGGACCTTTTTGCTCTGCCGGGCTAAACTCAGTCGAGCTGTGGGTCCGTGCAACAAATTTATAATTTGGTTGCGTTTGCGTAAATTGATAACACGTAGTTGGTATATTCTTGCACAATGGTTGTCTTTATTTGATTCTTATTATTTGATCGTACAGATTGCTGCTTTGCACCGCGGGGAACGACAGTCCACTGAAGCCCTTGGTCAGTGTTGAGACGCGCACCTGTTCGCCAGAGTTTCGCTTCAGATATTTCACGCACAGCTAGGTAAATTGTTGGCACGCCTGCCCGACAGCGATATCGTACGGCACTCTGGTTATTCACCAAATTTCGCTCGTACCCACACTGTCTAATCACAGGCTCGCACACTCAATTTTGCCTAGGCGCGGATTGGCCTGTCGCTACGCTCAAGCGTGGCAAGGATTGCACCCCTGACCTGATTTCAGGACCCCAATGTCCTGTGTGTCCTTCGGCGGGTTGTTGATCCTTGGCGCGGTGCTGGTCCTTCGACGTGCGGGGATCCTTCGAAGCGGTGTGTGTGTGTCGTCTCGTTGGACACACGTTTTCCTTATGTCGCGCTTGTTGTTTCACTTTTGTTTTCTTGTTGGGCAGCGTTTCTGCTTATGTTTCTGATTTTCTACTCAACGTTTTAGTTTTCGTTTCGGCAGCGATTTAATTGATTTTTGATTTTGGGACTGAGAGTCTGAGTCTCACTTTTAATTTTATCGACTGAGAGCCTGCTGTGTGCTGCGACGCCCTTTTTATAGGCCTGCGTCGCAGCCTTTTGTCGCGACTGTACCAAAGATCACGTGCTCTTCTCGGTGGCGTGATCTTTGGTAATTTTCCACTACCTTTTCGCTGGCGCCAGCCCATGTCTGCCGTTAGTGCGAGTATGGATGGCGATATTGCACTCGCCAAACTCCTCACACTATAACGGCACATGTCCTAACGGACATGTGTGTCAGACACGCTTATATGGCTGACAACCTGCGCAGGAAAGAGAGAGGGCGAAAGAGAGTGAATTCGCCGCAACTGCACTCAGGGTCGGAATTCGATCTGATGTGCAGTTACTGTGAGGGGCGCATATAGCATAAATGTATATTTACATACATTTAATTGCCAACGCTATATGGCTCCTCACACTCCCCTTTCTTCGGTAGTGGAAGACTTCCACCTTCCAGCCGCGACTGTTCTGCTGGATACCGCCATCCTCGTTGTGCCCTTCCTCGTCGATTTGCGTCGTCGTAGGGCGCGTAGGGACCGTCTCCATCGTCGTTCGGCGCTACTCCCGCGTCGTCTCCCTCGTCGTCCACTTCTGCTCCCGCGTCGTCTGCGTCAATTGAGTCCGCACGCGGTCGCGGCCCCGCGAATCGTGCGGCGGACTCGTCCAGCTCGGGGTCGACGGCAGCTCGGGGAAATGTTCCCGGATCCCCTCTGGGTTGATCCCCTCGAGGATCCTGTTGACCTGGAGTCGACAATCGTATTGACACGCGGACTACACGCACCAACCGTCTCACGCGCATCACGCGCACTACGCGAACCACGCGTCCGCGTGGTCGCTGTGAACGCCGTCCAGTGGCCCTTCGCACGGTCATTCCGGCTCCGCCTTGGTGCAGAGCTCCAGCGTCGCTGGGTTGCATCCAGGGGTTTGAGCCTGACCGGCAGTGACCACTGGAGGCCGCTTAGCCGCCGTGAGGTGTTGGATTTTGTGCGTCCATTCTGGTCACCCTCGATTGCCGACTGTCAAGTTGTGCATATCTGCGGCGCATTATATACCCTTTTGTGTGGGTGTGTGCGCTCGCGTCCCTTCTCCATTGGGTTGGTGTTCTATTGGCCGATGCACGTCTCGACACTAGTGTGCGTGACTAATCAACGGTATCCTTGTGTAGTTGTTGCTGGCTTTCTCTGTGCCCGCCTCTGCACTAGTGTCATACACTGTTGTTGGTGGTCGTTGCGTTTGCGCTCTTCATAATGCAAACATTGTTGTTGCAGAATTCCGCCACAGCGGTGAGCGAGACGTTTTTCGGCTATTGCTGCGTTTGCGCTCTTCCTAGTGCAAACATTGTTGTTGCAGAATTCCGCCACAGCGGTGAGCGAGACGTTTTTCGGCTGTTGCTGCGTTTGCGCTCTTCGTAGTGCAAACATTGTTGTTGCATATTTCCGCCAAAGCGGTGAGCGAAACGTTTTCGGTGGTCTTTGCACTTGTTCTCCCAATTAGTGTGAGCAGAACGTTTTAGTCGGTCGGTGCACTTTTGTCCTCCTCTTAGTGCAAGCGTTTTGTTGTCGCTTTTTGTAACCGCGGCGAGCTAGCTGTTCTATTGTCAGCGGTAAGCGTAACGCTTTCGGCGGTCACTGCCCTTACTTCCCTAAGTGAACTCTGGAGTAGGTCATGGCCATCCTCTCTCTCAGCATCAGCTGTTGTTCACTTGTACCGCAATTTGCGTGTGCTCTCTGCACATTCGCTGCGTTCAGGGCTTTTGGTTGTTTAATATTTATTTTTTTTTTTGTTATTCTTATTACGGTGTGGTGTAAGTTTTTGTTTTAGTTATGTTATATATATATATAACTATATATATATTTATTTAGTGTTATCTCTTCGCTGTGTTCAGGGCTTTTTGGCGATTTAATATTTATATATTATTTTTGTTATTCTTATTACGGTATGGTGTAATTTTTGTTTTAGTTATGTTATATATATATATAAATATATATATATTTATTTATTGTTATGTTTTAGGTGAATAAGTGTGAGTCCAATTGTAGTTTTTGGAGTCGCACTTATCTTCCCCCCCTTTTAATTTTGGGGATCTGGGAACTCACCCGTCGCCTTGCTGTGTGGCTTCAAGTCGCTCACGTGTGCCGTTCGTATCCGCTTGTCCGCCGAGTTCCTCAGTTTGCAGATCACCGGAGATTTGAAGTCTATTATTTGATATGGGCCACCGTATCTTGGTGCAAGCTTGGCTGCGAATCCCTCCGCCGCATTCGATAGATGGTGTAATTTCACCCACACTCTATCTCCAATTTTGGGGCTCCATTGCCTGCGACGAAGGTTGTAGTGCCTCGCCTGATCTTGAGAGGCTTTTTCCAAGCTTCGCCGAACAATTTCGAAAATGTCTTTCAGCTTATTTTCATTTTCGTTCGGCGTTTGGCTTACTTGGCCCGTACCTATTGCCACTTCATCGAATAAAGCTTTCGGCAGCCTTGGCTCCCGGCCTTGTGTGATGAAGGCAGCGCTGTATCCAGTCGTGCTCGAGACGCTCGTGTTGACTGCCAGTGTCAGCTCCGGTAACGCCTCGTCCCAGCGTCTTTGATTGTCCCTTGCAAACTGGGCGATCATTGTTTTCACCGTCCGGTTAGCTCGCTCCGTTGGATTCTCTTGTGGCGTGTATGGTGCAGTAAATTGGTGTTTAACTCCTATCTCCTCTAGGAAATTTTTAAACGCCCTGCTGGTAAATTGTGTGCCGTTGTCCGTGATTAAAACCTTTGGCACTCCAAACCGTGCCAGAATCCTCTCCCGGAAGGCCTTTTGCAGCGATGCCGTTGTAGCGCTCCTAAGTGGCACCATCTCGGTCCACTTCGAGAAGCGGTCTACAAATACCAGCAGCATCGTGTTTCCATGGCTGGACCTCGGCAATGGTCCCACGAAGTCCGCACATACCGTGCTCCACGGCTCTTCGGGAATTTGGGTGAGCATGTGTCCGGCCGCGGCCAATTGACTTGGCTTATATTGTTGGCATGTTTCGCATTTTTGAACGTATGCTCTAACATCCCTATATAAGCCAGGCCAATAGTAGCGCGCTGCTACTCGGGCTATTGTTTTCCTACTCCCCGTGTGTCCTGCGGCGGCGGTGTTGTGGTTCTCGCTTAGAACCTGTGTACGCTTGCCCGTTGGCACACACAACTTCCAGGCTGCTACATCCTCCGTTCCAGCTCGATGAGGGATGTGCCTGTATAAGTTTCCAGATTCCTCCATATAATCTGGAAACTTTCTGGGATTCTTGTCAATGGTGGCTCGCATCTTTTGGATCCAGGGGCAGTCTTTGTTTGCTTGGTCCATCGCGTTTTCCACCGTTGAGATCCGGCGGCATGTATCCTTCAGGGGCTGTCGAGATAGGGCATCTGCAACAATATTCAGGTTTCCTTTCCTGTATTTGATGTCGAAATCAAATTGTTGCAGCTCCAGTGCCCATCTCGCAATCCTGCCTGAGGGGCTTTCGATGGAGTTCAGCCACTTTAGTGCCATGTGATCAGTGATGACGGTGAAGTGGTATCCCTCCAAGTAAGGTCGCAGCTTCCTTATGCCCCAGATTATTGCAAGGCACTCCTTTTCGGTCGCAGAGTAATTGCGCTCCGCACCATTTAAGGATCTGCTTGCATACGATATGACCCGTTCACCCTTCTCTGAGTTTTGGGTCAGTATCGCCCCCAAGCCATAATTGCTAGCATCTGTTTGCAAGCAAAATGGCCTGGAGAAATCTGGGCATGCCAACACCGGTGATTGTGTCAGCTTTGCCTTTACCTTTTCGAAAGCTTCCTGTCGCTCTCCGGTCCATTCCCACTTGGTTCCCTTCTTGAGCAGCGCGTTTAGTGGGTGTACCGTTGTGGCGAAATCTGGTACGAACCGCCTATACCATGATGCCACTCCCAAGTATTGCCGCAGTTCCTTTACATTTCCCGGTGGCTTCAGCTCGGCGATGGCAGCTACCTTCTCGGGGTCAGTGCAGATTCCATCCTCCGTGACGTGGTGACCGAGGTATTTCAACTCTTGTTTGAAGAAGTCACACTTCTCCACGTTGATCCTCAGGTTCGCTGCTCTCAGCCGTCGGAACACTTCTCCCAAATTATCCATGTGTTCCTCGCGTGTTTTCCCGATCACGATGATGTCGTCCAGGTATGCGAATGCATGTGGCATCATTTCGGGTCCAATCACGCGGTCGAGGGCTCTCTGGAAAGTAGCTGGTGCCGAATGGAGTCCAAATGGCATCACCTTCCATTGAAACAGTCCTTTTCCTGGAACCGTGAATGCCGTCTTCGCTCGACTTTCCTTCTCCATCGGTATCTGCCAGTAGCCATCCTTGAGGTCCAGGCTCGTGATGAACCGCGCCTCTCTTAGCTGGTCCAGGATGTGGTGCACTCTTGGGAGGGGATATGCGTCTTTTATGGACTTGGCGTTCAGTTGCCTAAAGTCCACGCAGAGGCGCCATTTCCCTGTTTTCTTTCGTACCATCACTATTGGTGCGCTGTGCGGGCTCTTTGATGGCTCGATGCATCCTTTGGCTAGCAGTTCATCCACTAGTTTGTTGATCTCTGCTTGCATCTTGGGGTTCTTAGGGAAGTATCGCTGTTTGATTGGTCGGTCGTCACTCATGACAATGCGATGCTCAGTAATGGGCGATGTTCCCTTTATGGCCTCAAATGCCGCCAATTCTCGTCGTAGAAATGCATCGATTTCTGCGTCCGGATGTATTGGTGGTATGACTGTCTTTGCCACGGACAATCTCTCCTCCTGGTGTTCTTGTATTCCGTTCCCAGGTATACTTATGGTCAATCCGGCGCACTCCAAAACAGTTCCCATGGCCGACAGAAAATCCCATCCGAGAACCAAATCGTCTATGATTCCGGGGAGTATAAGTAGAGCGATATCCATGTTACTCCGTCCGAGCCGGATATTCACCTCTACTTGTTCCTGGACACCGCTATTTCGGCCATCTGCCATGCGGACTCGCCGTGCAGTTGCGCATCGTCGGCCTACGTCGAACAGTCCACGAGCTAGCTTCTCGCTAACGAAACTACTCGTGGCTCCTGTATCGATCGTAGCCTTGTATTGACAGTTGCCGATCTCCACGACCGCTGTCAACTGCGCTCCCTCGTCCTGCAGGCTGCCGATTAGCGTCTTGGGGCTGTCCTGTTCGGCTCCCGCTCGCCCCTTGGTGGCGGACGCCGGTGTTCGTTTCCCGACCGACAACACATTGACGTACGAACTCCAATACGTCCACACATCCAACAATAATCCATCATGGGATTTGTGCACTCTGTTGCGCGGTGTCCCTCCTGGCCGCAAAATCTGCAGGCCATATCTGGGTTGTTAATGTGTGTTTGTGTGTTGTCGTGTCTTGCCCTCGGGGCTGGTCTCGGTCTTGTCCTCGGGGCTGGTCTCGGTCTCGAGTCTGCTTCAGCCCTCTCGTTGTGTACTTGGCTGTACGTTCCCTCACTGTCTGCCATGGCCATGAATCTTGGCCTGTTTTGCCTTGGTGCTGGCTCTGTGTGATGGTATTGACGCATCTGTGGTGGTTCCGCGTGTCGGTGTGATGGCTCCATACGTCTCTGTAGAGGCTCCATGTGCATTCGCTGTGGAGTGTTGTAGTTTGTGTGCTCCACGCGTCTCTGCTGAGGCTCTCTGTGCATTCGCTGTGGAGTGTTATAGTCCGTGTGCTCCAAGCGTCTCTGCTGAGGCTCTCTGTGCATTCGCTGTGGAGTGCTGTAACTGGGCTCCTCTACGCGGCTTTGCTGTCGCAACTTCTCCCTATCGACCTCGAGTTCCTCAAATGCGGCTGCCAAGTGCATCAATTCCGCCAAGTTCTGGAATTGACCTGGCCTTGCGTATGCTCGTAGGTCTGGGAGACTGTTGTTATATATTTTATGCAGTTGTTTTCCCGCCGTATACTGCAGTGGCCGCATTAGCGTCTGCATCTCCACCATGTATGTTTTAAATGGCTCATTTATAGCCTGACGTCTGTGGGTGACTTCGTCTCTTAAGTTTTCAAAGTAATCCCTTGGCAGGAAATACTCTTGAAAACTTTGGACGAAACTTACCCATGTCGTCCAGTGTTCATTGTTCGCAACGTACCACTTCAGGGCCATTCCCTGTAGCAGTTCTGGCATGGCTCTGGGAACCAGATTCAAGTTGAGTCCATATGTATCCGCAGACCACTCGACTTGTTCCAAGAATTCTAAAGGCTCCGTGGTGCCCTCGAAGCGAAAGTTCCACTCTCGAACTTGTTTCGCTACCCTCGGGTATTCTTGAGACATAGTCGTCGCCGTGTGGTCGCTTATGGACACTCTCCTTGATGGCTGTGGTGCGGGTGTTCCCCATACTGTGTGGCTGGTGTCTCGCGTGCGCGCTGCTGCGCTGATTGCTGGGACGCTTAGCTGTGTGAAGTCGAATGTCGTCGTATCTTTCACATCTGCAACTTTGCCTATCTCTTTGGCCGGTGATGTTCTGCTATGGATGGCTGCCAATTCTGCAATCCGCGTGCTATAGGGGAGTCTGGCTTGGTGAGTGTCCACCCACTCTCCAAATTGCCGACGCATAACGTCCAGTGTGCCACTCAGCTCCACTTGGAATTCTTCTCCATACTTCAGCACTTCCTCTTTCTTGAGGTTATAAATCCACGCGCGCACCATTTTATGTCAATATATATATACTGTGTTTATCAATTTCGCAACCACCAAAGTTGGGCGCCAGTTGTAACGGACCTTTTTGCTCTGCCGGGCTAAACTCAGTCGAGCTGTGGGTCCGTGCAACAAATTTATAATTTGGTTGCGTTTGCGTAAATTGATAACACGTAGTTGGTATATTCTTGCACAATGGTTGTCTTTATTTGATTCTTATTATTTGATCGTACAGATTGCTGCTTTGCACCGCGGGGAACGACAGTCCACTGAAGCCCTTGGTCAGTGTTGAGACGCGCACCTGTTCGCCAGAGTTTCGCTTCAGATATTTCACGCACAGCTAGGTAAATTGTTGGCACGCCTGCCCGACAGCGATATCGTACGGCACTCTGGTTATTCACCAAATTTCGCTCGTACCCACACTGTCTAATCACAGGCTCGCACACTCAATTTTGCCTAGGCGCGGATTGGCCTGTCGCTACGCTCAAGCGTGGCAAGGATTGCACCCCTGACCTGATTTCAGGACCCCAATGTCCTGTGTGTCCTTCGGCGGGTTGTTGATCCTTGGCGCGGTGCTGGTCCTTCGACGTGCGGGGATCCTTCGAAGCGGTGTGTGTGTGTCGTCTCGTTGGACACACGTTTTCCTTATGTCGCGCTTGTTGTTTCACTTTTGTTTTCTTGTTGGGCAGCGTTTCTGCTTATGTTTCTGATTTTCTACTCAACGTTTTAGTTTTCGTTTCGGCAGCGATTTAATTGATTTTTGATTTTGGACTGAGAGTCTGAGTCTCACTTTTAATTTTATCGACCGAGAGCCTGCTGTGTGCTGCGACGCCCTTTTTATAGGCCTGCGTCGCAGCCTTTTGTCGCGACTGTACCAAAGATCACGTGCTCTTCTCGGTGGCGTGATCTTTGGTAATTTTCCACTACCTTTTCGCTGGCGCCAGCCCATGTCTGCCGTTAGTGCGAGTATGGATGGCGATATTGCACTCGCCAAACTCCTCACACTATAACGGCACATGTCCTAACGGACATGTGTGTCAGACACGCTTATATGGCTGACAACCTGCGCAGGAAAGAGAGAGGGCGAAAGAGAGTGAATTCGCCGCAACTGCACTCAGGGTCGGAATTCGATCTGATGTGCAGTTACTGTGAGGGCGCATATAGCATAAATGTATATTTACATACATTTAATTGCCAACGCTATATGGCTCCTCACATTGCATAGCGTGGTCGTTGCTGATCTGTATCGCTTGTAGCAGAATCGCAATATGTAAGCCAATGCGTTGCAACTTGAAAAATGAGTTTCTGTGTCGACAGGTATACAACTCTTCGCCTATTGTTGATTGAGTCACAGCTAGGCTTATACGCTTTGTTTTCCTTTCAAGGTTGCTTGCAGAGATGATGGGAGGGGCTGTCCATTTGTCTGGAGTGCCATGCAAAAAGAGTGGTCCATACAGCCATAGACGCTGCTCGTGTAACTTTCGTGCAGATATTCCTCTTGAGAGCAGATCTGCTGCAAACGTATGATATGTGGAAGACGGTGCATTGATCCATGAAAGCACAACGGTGGAATCCGTCCAAAAGTATCCTGGCACTGTGGTGGAGTCAAGGTTGAGATCGCGTCGGATCCTGTCCGCGAGCTCAGCACCCAATAATGCAGCACATAGTTCTAGACGAGGTAGTGACTGTTTTGCTGTTGGAGCCACTCGAGACTTTGAGCATAGTAGACGCACAGATGTTTGCTTGTTTTTTTACGTTGCTCGTACATATATAGCTGCGCCATATGCCTGCTCTGAATCCTCCACAAATGTGTGCAATTCCTTCGCGACTGGAGTTTTCCCATCATATATGTGCCTCGGAATTTGCATTGAGTTAAGGCTTTGCATGTCCTCGCTATAGTCCTTCCACTCGTTCTGAAGATTCGTGGGTAATGCGTCGCCCCAGTCGAGTTTTGATTCCCAGAGTCGTTGCATAAAGATTTTCGCCTTTACCACAACTGGAGTGAACAGGCATAGAGGATCGAAGATCTGTGCCAGCTCCGAGCACACTACACGGTGGCATGATCTTTGGTAATTTTCCACTGCCCTTTTGCTGGCGCCAGCCCATGTCTGCCGTTAGTACGAGTATGGATGGCGATATTGCACTCGCCAAACTCCTCACACTATAACGGCACATGTCCTGATGGGCATGTGTGTCAGACACGCTCATGTGGCTGACAACCTGCGCTCGAAAAGAGAGGGCGAAAGAGATCGAATTCGCCGCAACTGCATTCAGTGTCGGATTTCGGTCTGATATGCAGTTACTGCACTATAGCATAAATGTATATTTATGTACATTTAATTGCCAAAACTCCCACCTTTCTTCGGCAGTGGAAGACTTCCACTATCCAGCGACGACTGTTCTTCTGTGAGGAGAAATTTTTTTGAGTTTTTTGCCATTTTATTTTCTTTTATTATATATTTTTTTTTTGCTTTATTATATAGACGCGGTATCAGCGTCCCCCGCGCCAAACGATTCTCGAAGTGCGTTGGCTGGGACCCGGCTGCTCGTCCGCGGCCTCTCCTATTCCTGCAGACTATGCCGTCCGGGCCAGCTCCCTCCAGCCTGTTTCCGGCTCTGGAGCTGATCGTTGCCGCTTCAGCGTTGGCCGCGGTGGCTAGTGTGTCGGCCCGGAGCACGGGGCTTGGTGTACCACACTCGGCTGACTCTCCTCCGGAGGTGGTGGCGGTGGTGGTGTTGGTGCGCGCCTCTTGCTCGGCCTTGGCACCAGCTGTTGTGTGGGCAGGTAGTTGGGCGGCTGCTCCTCTCTCAGCTGCCAAGTGGGTGGCACGTTGTCCTCCCACGCGCATACCCGCGTGACGGTATGCTTCCGCCGTCCCTCGGCATACGACTGTTATAATCAGCAGTCACCGTGGGTGGTCGCGGCTTTTTGTGGCCCCGACTGTGGTTCGCGGTCGTCCTCCTCATCGGACGATATGACGATGACCTCGTCGGTTTGGGGCCTGGTGGGGATGTAGGGCATGGTGTCCTCATCTTCCGTGTTTAACGGCGGCTCCGGCGCCGTGTCGACTTCGCCGATGTCCGAAACGTCGTCGTCTTCGGAACCGCCCTCCCCGTTGTGCCCTTCCTCGTCATCTGAGTCGTTGAAGAGCGCGTAGGGACCGTCTCACGCGCAACACGCGCACTACGCGAACCACGCTGCAGCGTGGTCCAGTGAATACAAAATCCAGAGACGACGACGATGGAACAACGATGGACTCGACGTCGAGGGAACATCGAGGGAATCGCCGCCACAAACCGAGGGATAACGCGGGACATTGAAGTCCTGAAGTCGGGTAAGAAGAGTGAATCTTTGCCACGCTTGAGTTGTGGCAACGACGAAACTCGCAAGAACCTTGCGACGTGAGTGCGGCAAACTCTGCGCTCTGACAACGCGAGTACGTGCGAAATCCTGGCGGTAGCCGGAGAGCCGTACGTTTGCAGCTGTCACACAGGTGGGAGCCTTGAACTCGCCTAACTAGTGAGCGGAGTGTCTGGAGCCAACTCGTTGTGAAAAAGATCGCTCGTCGACACCGACCAGGGGCTTCGGTGGACGGCTGTTAAACCTCGAGATCACCGGCGAGGGACAGCAAGTCTACTAACATATATAAAACGCTGGGTCAATTGTCCGCTTTGCACAAATAAAAATTTGATGCACGAACCCACAGCTCGGCTGAGGTTCGTTACAACTGGCGCCCAACTTTGGTGGTAGCGGTCAAAGTGCCACACGCGTAATATATTGAAAGAGACAAAATGGTGCGTGCGTGGGTGTATAACCTCAAGAAGGAGGAAGTGCTAAAATACGGAGCGGAATTCGAGGTGGAGCTAAGTGGGAATCTGGACGCCATGTGTCGGCAATTTGGAGAGTGGGTGGACACTCACCAAGCCATACTCCCCAATAGCACGCGGATTGCGGATTTGGCAGCCATCCATGGAAGAACATCACCGGCCAAAGAGATAGGCAAAATTGCAGATGCGAAAGATACGACGACATTCGACTTCACACAGCTAAGCGTCCCAGCAACTAGCGCAGCAGCTCGCGCGCTATAATCCAGCCGCACACTATGGGCAACGCCCTCACCACAGCCATCAAGAAGAGTGTCCATAGGTGACCACACGGCGACGACTATGTCCCAGGAATATCCGCGGGTAGCGAAGCAAGTCCGGGAGTGGAACTTTCGCTTCGACGGCTCAACGAATCCGTTAGAATTCCTGGAACAAGTTGAGTAGTCAGCCGATACCATGGCCTCAACTTAAATCTGGTTCCCAGGGCCATGCCGGAACTGCTATAGGGAATGGCCCTGAAGTGGTACGTTGCGAACAATGAACACTGGACTACATGGGTAACTTTCGTCCAAAGTTTTCAAGAGTATTTCCTGCCAAGGGATTACTTTGAAAACTTAAGAGACGAAGTCACCCGCAGACGCCAGAGCTCGAAGCAGACAGAGAAATGATGAGGCAGCAGAGCCGCATGGAGCAGCCGACGCACGACTCCCCAGCAGAACCGCATGGAGCAGCCGAGATACGTCTCCCGCAACAGAACCGCATGGAGCAACCGAGCTACGACCCTCCACAGCAGAGACACATAGAGCCGCAATAGAGCCGCATGGTGCAGCCAGGTATAACACTCCACAGAGGAGGCAAGTAGAGCCTCAACAGAGACGTATGGAGCCACCGCATATGCGGCACTACAACCATACGTAACCAGCAACACGACAAAACCGGCAACGATTCATGGTATCGGCGGATATTGGAGAAACACAACCCGGCACAACACCCAGGCCAGCCCCGAGGACGAGGCGGGACAACCTCCAAACTCATGTGCACAATCCAGCGAGCGCCTGTAGATTTTGCGGCCAAGAGCAGTAGCAGTAGATTGCACAAACCCCATGCTGGATTATTGTTGGCGGTGCGGGCGCATTGGAGTCCGTACAGAAGAATGTTGCCCGGCGGGAAACGGACACCGGCGTCCGCCACCGAGGGGCGAGCGGGAGCCGAACAATGCAGCCCCGAGACGCTAATCGGTAGCCTGAAGGACGAGGGAGTGCAGCTGACAGCGGTCGTAGAGATCGGCAACTGTCAGTACAAGGCTACGATCGACACAGGGGCCACGAGTAGTTTCGTTAGCGAGAAGCTAGCTCGTGGACTGTTCGACGTGAGCCGACGGTGCGCAACCGAACTGCGAGTCCGCATGGCAGATGGCCGAAACAGCTGAGTCCGGGAACAAGTCGAGGTAAATGTCAGGCTCGGACGGAGCAATATGGACATCGCTCTACTAATACTCCCAGGAGTAATAGACGACTTGGTTCTTGGATGGGATTTTCTGTCGGGCATGGGCACGGTTTTGGAGTGCGCCGGATTAACGATTAAAATACCTGGAAACCAAGTGCAGCAACATCGGGAGCAGAGACTGTCTGTAGCAAAGACAGTCGTACCACCAGCAAATCCGGACGCAGAGATCGATGCATTTTTGCGACAGGAAATAGCCGCTTTTATGGCATAAAGGGAACATCGCCCATAACGGAGCATAGTATCGTTATGAGCGACGATCGGCCCATAAAGCAGCGATACTTCCCTCAAAATCCGAAAATGCAGGCCGAGATCAACAAACAAGTTGATGAACTACTGGCCAAGGGATGCATCGAGCCATCAAAGAGCCCGCAAAGCGCACCTATAGTGATGGTGAGAAAGAAAACGGGGAAATGGCGCCTCTGCGTAGACTTTAGACAACTGAACGCCAAGTCCGTGAAAGACGCATACCCCCTCCCAAGAGTGCACCACATCCTAGACCAGCTAAGAGAGGCGCGGTTCATCACGAGCTTGGACCTCAAGGATGGCTATTGGCAGATTCCGATGGAGAAGGAAAGTCGAGCGAAGACGGCATTCACGGTCCCAGGGAAAGGACTGTTCCAATGGAAAGTGATGCCATTCGGACTCCACTCGGCACCAGCTACGTTCCAGAGAGCCCTCGACCGCGTGATTGGACCCGAGATGATGCCACATGCATTCGCATACTTGGACGAAGTGCGACTTCTTCAAACGAGAGTTAAAATACCTCGGACACCAGGTCACTGAAGAAGGAATCCACACTAACCCAGAGAAGGTAACTGCCATCGCCGAGCTGAAACCACCGCGAAATGTCAAGGAACTGCGGCAATACTTGGGAGTGGCATTCTGGTACAGGCGGTTCGTACCAGATTTCGCCACAACCGTGCACCCACTAAACGCGCCACTCAAGAAGGGAACCAAATGGGAATGGACCAGAGAGCGAGCAGGAAGCTTTCGAAAAGGTGATAGCAAAGCTGACACAATCACCGGTGTTGGCATGCCCAGATTTCTCCAAGCCATTTTGCTTGCAAACGGATGCTAGCAATTATGGCTTGGGGGCGATATTGACCCAAAACTCAGTGAAAGGTGAACGGGTCATATCGTATGCAAGCAGATCCTTAAATGGTGCGGAGCGCAACTACTCTGCGACCGAGAAGGAGTGCCTTGCAATAATCTGGGGCATAAGAAAGATGCGACCTTACTTGGAGGGATACCACTTCACCGTCATCACGGATCATATGGCGCTGAAGTGGCTGAACTCCATCGAAAGCCCCTCAGGCAGGATTGCGAGATGGGCACTGGAGGTGCAACAATTTGATTTCGATATCAAATACAGGAAAGGAAACCTGAATATTGTTGCAGATGCCCTATCTCGACAGCCCCTGAAGGATACATGCCGCAGAATCTCAACGGTGGAAGACGCGATGGACCAAGCAAATAAAGACTGCCCCTGGATCCAAAAGATGCGAGCCACCATAGACAAGAATCCCAGAAAGTTTCCAGATTATATGGAGGAATCTGGAAACATATACAGATACATCACCCACAGAGCTGGAACGGAGGATGTCACAAGCTGGAAACTGTGTGTGCCAACCGGCAAGAGGACACAGGTGCTGAACGAGATCCACAACACCGCCGCCGCAGGCCATACGGGGAGCAGGAAGACAATAGCCCGAGGTGCAGGGCGCTACTATTGGCCTGGCTATATAGGGATGTTAGAGCATACAAAAATGCGAAACACGCCAACAATATAAGCCAAGTCAATTGGCCGCGGCCGGACATATGCTAACCCAAATTCCCGAAGAGCCATGGAGCACGGTATGTGCGGACTTCGTGGGACCATTGCCGAGGTCCAGCCATGGAAACACGATGCTGCTGGTGTTCATAGACCGCTTCACAAAGTGGACCGAAATGGTGCCACTTAGAAGTGCTACAACAGCAGCACTGCAAAAGGCCTTCCGGGAGAGGATTCTGGCACGGTTCGGAGTGCCAAAGGTGTTGATAACGGACAACGGCACACAGTTCACCAGGGAAGATAAGCGTGTCTCCAAAATTTGGACTCACACTTATACACCTAAAAATAAAAAAAAAGTAATAAAAAAAAATATATATATATATATATAATTGAATGTCTGATTACGGTATTTGATTAAAAAATATAATTCTTTATTCATCAAAACACGTCTGTTCAGTTTGGTGTACCAAATATAACTCTGTTTAAAAAACACGTCTTCTCGGTTTGATGTACCAAATGTATCTCTGCTTATGCTACTGGTTTAATCGATAAAGAAAGCTCGCATTTGTGTCTTATTTCATGATTGGTTTATGGAGGCTTTTTGTTTAAAGTAAAATTGCTTATGTTAGAATATGCTGACGAAGGCGTTTGGCGTTATGATCGCTGGCTCCAGTTGGGTTTGTTATTGTTAGAATATGCTGACGAAGGCGTTTGGCGTTATGATCGCTGGCTCCAGTTGGGTTTGTTATTGACGAAATTTGCTGATGTTGCAAAAGGGATCTGCGCGTGGCATTATGTATGCTACTGTTTATGTTTATGTTTATGTGGCGGGCGTTGGCGTGGTTGCATGCGTTGGCATTGTTTATGTGGTGTTGGCGTTGGCGTTGTTGGAGTGAGTGTGGACATGAGAGATCTGCGTGATCTGCATATGTCACTTCCCCATCCCTTAGAAATTGGCTTGTCCTCAAGCGTTAAGTGTAGGGTGCGTTCCTAAGTCGTTGTTTTTCACGGTTGCTTCTTCTTCATTTTGGATGGTTGGTGTGTTGCTGCATCATTCTTATATTTGATTATTATTCTTTTGGGTAAATTTTTGTATGTGAACAAAGAATAGCTTATTATTACAATTGACAATATTGTTACTTATATAAACGGTTTATTACATTTGGTTCTATGAAATTTATTTCATATATTTTTTTCTTTTTTGAATTTACATTTAACTTTCATTTGTTTCATATTTGTTTTTGTTTATTTGTTTCTTTTCTGTTGCTGTTTTTTTTTCTTCTATTTTTTCTTCCTTTTTTTAAAGTTTTTTTTTCTGTGTTTCGTTCGTAATTCCATTTGTTTCATAAGTTGCTCTTCATTTTTTTTTCTATTTTTTCTTCCTTTTTTTATAGTTTTTTTCTTTGTTGCGTTCGTAATTCATTTGTTTCATAAATTGCTCCTAAAACGTTTGTAATATTGATATTTTCCTGACTTGTCTATTATTTCGTCCTTTACTTGTATGGGATATTTATCGCTAACCGTTTTTTCGTTAGGGCTTCGATAATCTACGACTATTCTGTATTTCTTTTCTCTTGATACATATTGTTTTATTTGCGTGTTAACTTCCTCATCATAGCTTTGAGGATATTTATAAGGTTTCCTATAACAAGGATCCTCATTTTTTGTATTGATAGCTAGTTTTACAATATTTGCGAAAGTCAGATTGTCACTCTCTTTATACTGAATGTCGCTAAATTCAAACAAAACTTTTGTTAACTTCGATTTTTCCTCCTTATTTAGATGTTCTAATCTAAATTGATTGCCTTCAACTAGTTCATTTTCTAGTGCGTATGCCGTATGTATATCTTTTGTTAGTGGTGGGTCTATGTATTCTTCTTCCTTGGTTTCGTTATTGTATTTAAATAATAATTGAACATCATTAAGTTTAACAAACTCGTCTTCGTAGTTGATCTCACTTCTACAATCCTTAAGGAACGTTCAGCCTAAGAGGATGTCATAATTTTTGGAATAATTATGAATGTAAAACTTCTGATCTGTCGGACAAAGTTTGCTAGGAGCTAATGATATGCTCGTATTTAATTTTATTTCTCCATTTATGGTTTGGCAAGTAGTACTCTCTTTGGAAGTTTTTATGTTAAAGAAATTTTTATTCATTAAATTTACTGATGGCCTGTGTCTATTAAGCATCGCATGTTTTGATTATTCATAACTATTCTTATGAATGGGTTTCTGTGTTCATTCCCGAGGCTGGCAGATGAAAATTTTCGGTCCTGTCCATTTTTGATTGTCCACTAGTGCTAGATCGTTGTTTTTTCATTGGTTGGTTAGGTGGTCTGTTATTATTATTTGATTGATAATTGATAGGGTTTTGCATTCTGCCTTCATTTAATTTTAACTGATATTCATTGTACAATTGTCTATTAACTGTTGGTTCGTTTTGAATATTTTGCTTTCTGTAAATTGTATTATAATAATTTTGTTGGTTCCTATAATTCTGATTATAATTTTGGTTGTAATTTTGTTGAGGTTTATGATAATATTTGTTATTATATTTATTGTACTGTGTATTAATTGTAGGTTTTGGTTTTTCTAATACTCGGTCTTCATATAGACCTAGTTCTTGAGCTACTGCTTTTAATTTATCTGTTGTTGATATATCGTATCTCGCTAACTGCATGTATAATCTTTTATGTATTACGTCTCTTATAGTATTATTTAATGCCTTTGTGTACAGTGTTTTATTTTCGGCATTGTTCTCTATTACTAACTTATTTAATATTACAAAGGATTTCTGCTCGAGTTCTTCGAGAAACTTACGAATACTTCCTTCGAAATATTTGATGTAGACTCTCCTTAGTAGTTCCTCATATGGTGTTTGAGTTTTGTAAGTGGAGATGAGGATGCTCCGTAGTGTTGCCCAGTCTCCTGGTAAGTGTCTGAGTGATGTTTTCATCGCGTCGCCATGGAATTGCATCTGGATTGCGCTGTACATTATGAGTTTTTGGCGCGCATCATTGGTTGGGTAGAGTTCCATGATGAAATCAATCCGTCCGATAAAGCCGCTCAGTTCATCCGTTTCTCCACCGAAGGTGAGTACTTGGCGGATTTGCCCGAGTGCCTGGTTTAATGAGTCCGACATCGTTTTGTTGTTGATTTTTTTTGGCATTATGATTGCTAATGTTTATGTTTATGTTTATGTGGCGTTGGCGTTGTTGCAGTGAGTGTGGACATGAGAGATCTGCGTGATCTGGATGTCACTATATATAATAAAATAAACGCCCAACAGGAAAGGAGTAAGAATAAAAAAGAAAAAAGGGTAAGCAAAGGTCGTATACACCTAAATATATATAGTGACATATCCAGATCACGCAGATCTCTCATGTCCACACTCACTGCAACAACGCCAACGCCACATAAACATAAACATAAACAGTAGCATACATAACGCCACGTGCAGATCCCTTTTGCAACATCACCAAATTTCGTCAATAACAAACCCAACTGAAGCCAGCGATCATAATGCCATACGCCTTCACCAGAATGTTCTAACAATAACAAACCCCACTGGAACCAACGATCATAACGCCAAACGCCTTCGTCAGCAGATTCTAACATAAGCAATTTTACTTTAAACAAAAACCCTCCATAAGCCAATCATGAAATAAGACGCAAATGCGAGCTTTCTGTACCGATTAAGCCAGTAGCATAAGAGAGTTACATTTTGTACACCAAACTGAACAGACGTGTTTTGATGAATAAAGAAATATATTTTTTTAATCAAATACCGTTATCAGATATTCAATTGTCGCAGCCGGTAGGATAATAGCGAAATATCGTGAAACGTCGTAAACCTTTCAGGACAACGTACTAGTGTTCCGCGAAAATCAACTGTTATCCGCATAAGGATCCCGTGATCCTTGTATATCTTTTTTTAAAAATTAAACATAAATACGCGAAACAGACGAGGAAGAATTTTCTTCTTGTGTACAAGAGAACCATCAAACAAATTGCAAATAAATAAAGCAAAAGTGAAAGAAACATATTTATAAAAAACAAAACAACACACAATACACACCTAATAAGAAAAAAAAAATAAAAAAATCAACAACAAAAACGATGTCGGAGTCATTAAACCAGGAACTCGGGCAAATCCGCCAAGTACCCACCTTCGGTGGAGAAACGGACGAATTGGGAGGCTTCATCGGACGGATTGATTACATCATGGAACTTTACCCAACCACTGATGCACGCCAAAAACTTATACTGTACAGCGCAATCCAGATGCAACTACATGGCGACGCTATGAAAACATCATTCAGACACTTACCAGGAGACTGGGCAATACTACGGAGCATATTAATTTCCACTTACAAAACACAAACACCAGTCTACAACACATATTTCGGAGGATTATATTCGTAAGTTTCTCGAAGAACTCGAGCAGAAATCCTTTGTAATATTAAATAAGTTAGTAATAGAGAACAATGCCGAAAATAAAACACTGTACACCAAGGCATTAAATAGTACTATAAGAGACGTAATACATAAAAGATTACCAGACAGATTATACATGCAGTTAGCGAGATACGATATATCAACAATAGATAAATTAAAAGCAGTAGCTCAAGAACTAGGTCTATATGAAGACCGAGTATTAGAAAAACCAAAACCTACAATTAATACGCAGTACAATAAATATAATAACAAATATTATCCTAAACCTCAACAAAATTACAACCAAAATTATAATCAGAATTATAGGAACCAACAAAATTATTATAATACAAATTACAGAAAGCAAAATATTCAAAACGAACCAACAGTTAATAGACAATTGTACAATGAATATCAATTAAAATTAAATGAAGGCAGAATGCAAAACCCTCTCAATTATCAATCAAATAATAATAATAGACCACCTAACCAACCAATGAAAAAACAACGACCTAGCACTAGTGGACAATCAAAAATGGACAGGACCGAAAATTTTCATCTGCCATACACTAGAATATGAACTAGTTGAAGGCAATCAATTTAGATTAGAACATCTAAATAAGGAGGAAAAATCGAAGTTAACAAAAGTTTTGTTTGAATTTAGCGACATTCAGTATAAAGAGAGTGACAATTTGACTTTCACTAATACTGTAAAACACGCTATCAATACAAAAAATGAGGATCCTTGTTATAGGAAACCTTATAGATATCCTCAAAGCTATGATGAGGAAGTTAACAGACAAATGATAGAAATGATACATCAAGGCATAATAAGACCATCAAATTCACCATATTGTTCTCCTATTTGGGTAGTACCCAAGAAAGAAGATGCGTCAGAGAGAAAAAATACAGAATAGTCGTAGACTATCGCAGCCTTAACGAAAAAACAATCAGCGATAAATTTCCCATAACCGTAATGGATGAAATATTAGACAAGTTAGGAAAATGTCAATATTTCACAACAACTGATTTGGCTAAAGGATTCCATCAAATTCAGATGGACGAAAATTCGATAGCAAAAACAGCATTCTCGACCAAAGAAGGACATTTCGAATACACACGAATGCCATTTGGCTTGAAAAATGCACCAGCAACCTTTCAACGCTGTATGAAAAATCTCTTAGGAGATTTAATTTACAAAAATTGTCTAGTTTACATGGATGACATAATAGTGTATTCCACTTCATTGGAAGAACACATATTAGCATTGAAAAAAGTTTTTAGAAAGCTCAGAGGAGCAAATCTAAAACTACAATTAGCTAAGTGCGAAAAAGAAACTGCATTTTTGGGACACATAATAACAACGGAAGGTATAAAACCTAATCCAATTAAAATAAAAGCTGTTAAAGAATTTCCAATCCCTAAGACGCCAAAAGAAATAAAAAGATTTTTATGATTATGTGCATTTTACAGGAAATTCATACCAAACTTCGCAAAAGTCGTGAAACCAATGACTATAAAGCTCAAGAAAGGAGCTAAAATCAACGAAAAAGAAAAAATATACATTGAAGCCTTTGATAAATTAAAGCTACTCATAACATCAGACCCAATATTGGTATACCCGGATTTTAAGAAAAAATTCTCACTCACCACAGACGCTAGTAATTATGCGTTAGGTGCAGTTTTATCACAAGACCATAAACCAATATGTTACGCAAGTAGAACTTTAAGTGAACACGAGATAAAATATTCAGCAATAGAAAAAGAACTATTGGCAATAATATGGGCAACAAAAATTTTAGATCATACTTATTTGGAAGAAATTTTGAAATACTTAGCGACCACAAACCGCTTATATGGCTAAATAACATAAAGGAACCAAACATGAAACTACAAAGGTGGAAGATAAGATTAAAAAATGAATTCGACTATGAAATCAAATACATACCAGGCAAAGAAAACTACGTAGCGGATGCCCTTTCAAGAATTAAAACCAAAGAAAATACCACAGAAGAAAATCTCACGGTGAATGCTCAAGATAGCATAGCAGCAACAATACATAGCGCAACAGAAGATAACCAAAATTGTATCCAAATCACAGAAAGACCATTGAATTATTATAATCATCAAATAGAATTTATAAAGTGAAATACTGAAGAAATAAAGAAAATTAACTATTTTCACAAAATTAAGATTATAATAAATTACACAGAAATGACAACGGAAAATGCAAAAGAGATCATAAAAGAATATTTTAGTGCCAAAAACTCCGTTATATACTTCCCACATGAAGGTGACTATGCAAAATTCCAAAATGCTTACTTAGAAATAATACAAAGAGATTGCCCGATAAAAACCATGAGGACCACAAATAAATTAAAAGATATCCAAACCTATTCAGAATTAAAACAAATAGAAAATACCATAGTAATGTTTAAAGAAAAATATTATTTCCCAGATTACCAAAAACTAATACAAAACATAATTAACGAATGCGTAATTGAAAAGTTGAACACAGGGATCCACATTTTAATTATGAAATAACACCTGAGGTCTTCAACCCTAGATCAACATGCGTTATAGATTTTGATATGGTCAATAATAAACAATTTTTATCATGCATATTAATTTAAATACATGGTAAAGATTGGTTAGAAGCAAAACGAGCATTATTAAAAATATTCAACGAAATGGGAAAACCATTTGAAATAAAAGCAGACAAAGACTCAGCATTCATGTGTGCAGCATTAAAAATTTGGTTACATTCCGAAAATGTTAAAATTAAAATCACAAACAGCAAGAATGGCATATCAGACGTAGATAGGTTTCACAAAACAGTTAACGAAAAATTAAGAATAATTAATTCAGACACAAATGAAGAAAATAAATTAACAAAATTCGAAATAATCCTTTACACTTATAATCATAAAACAATACATAGCACTACTGGTAGAACACCAGCAGATATCTTTATTTATGCCGGATCACCAGCATATGATACCCAGTTGAATAAAATTAAAAAGATCAATAAGTTAAATGAAACAAGAAAAACTTATGAAGTAGACACAAACTATAGAGAAATGCCACTTATCAAATCAAAAACTACAAATCCGTTCAGAAAAACAGGCATAATAAAACATTTAGATAACAAACACTTTGAAGAAACGAATAGAGGTAGGAAAATTATACATTACAAAACCAAGTTCAAAAAGAAAAAGAAAATAAATATAAACAAATATAACAATAATTTCAGGTCAACTACGGAAGATCCATCTACCAATCCACCCGATAATGATGTTAATACTAACGATAACAATAACTCTGGGTAATACCCAAAATCTAGAAATTAACCCAGCACAAAACGGGTACGTTTTATTTAAAACAGGCTCATTGAGCATACCTTCAGATTTTGAATACCATTGCCTAACAGTAAACCTAACTCAAACCGAAAATACGGAAAAAGATTTGATATCTCAGACACATACTTTTGGTACTCTACCCGAAATAAAATATCTAGTAGAAAAACTGCATAGAGAAATGAATGGAATAAGAATAATCAAAAGACAGAAACGAGGAATCCTAAATATTTTTTTTAATGTAGCAATTTAATTTAATATTGATCAACCTATTGAAAGGTTATAAAATATTGTTTTGGAGATAGTATACATAATAGCAGGAATTTAAATTAAATAACATAAACAAATATTTGGTTTTAGCATATTACAAAATTACGTAACATTAATTCAATATTAGATAAAACACTTGTTGCATATTAAGTTACAATTAACGGCCAGCTGTCCAGAGGTCGCTGGTGTGGAAGCGCTTTAAGCGTCTGCGGGTTGTGTTTGACCCTAGTGAACAGGCCAAAGGGTTGACATGGTTATGCAACCGGTCATTGTAACGGCTTGTATGTCGGTTTATTTGACTAATGACTGTTGGTACACAGAAGTCGTTGTGCAGCGTCATATTGCTCACATAGGGTGGAGCACCAGAGATGTCTCTTAGCACCTTGTTCTGCAGGACTTGGATTGGATTAATCTACGATTTTGCTGCTGTGCCCCAAAATGGAATCCCATATGTCCATGTGGGCACGATGATGCTCCTGTACACCAGCAGCTTGTTGCTCAAGCTGAGTTTGCTGGATGACTTAAGCAACCAGTTGAGTTTCACCCTTTTGGATCTACACGCTGCTGCCGTGATCTGTATGTGTTTGCGCCAGGTAAGTTTCCTGTCCAGATACATACCCAGGTAGCGAACATTGTTCTCCTGAGGTATGACCGTGCTGTTGAGTCGGACTGTTGGACAGTTACCACTCCTGAGCGCAAACGTACAGTGCTGAGACTTGTTCTCATTGACGCAGATGTTCCACCGGTTGGCCCAGGTACTAAAACCATCCAAGAACCTCTGCGTAACCGCTGCTGCTCTCCAAGCAGTGGAGGAGTTAGCAAGGAACACAGTGTCATCAGCGTAAGTGGCAAGCAGCGTATTTCCGGCTACCGGAATCGGCAAGTCCGCAGTGTACAAAGTGTACAGGGCAGGTCCGAGGACACTACCCTGCGGTACACCGCTCTGATGGGGCGGATGTTTGATCGCTCTCCCCTAACTTCAACCATAAAAGAACGGCCAAGCAGGTAAGACCTGAGCAGTAAATACTGCGCCGATGGTAGTAGGGACTTAAGCTTAAAAAGCAGGCCATCATGCCATACGCGATCAAACGCTTGCTGGATATCCAGGAATGCTGCAGAGCTGTACTGCTTATTTTCAAAGGCCTCGAGGATATGCTGTCTACTCGATGAACTTGCTCTGGTGTACCATGGTGATGCCTAAAGCCAAACTGATGATCGGGAATGGCACTCTGGAAGCCACTTACTGCCGACAATCTTCCAAGAAATATTTTTCAAATATCTTGGAGAAAGTGGACAGCAAACTTATCGGTCGGTATGACGAGACAAGATTATCCGGCTTGCCAGGTTTCGGAATCATCGTAATAACAGCACACTTCCACAGAGTGGGGAAGTGGTGGATGCGAACCATGGAGTTAAAGAGTAGCACTAAGAACATCACTCCTTTCTCGGGGAGGGCCTTAGCAACTCTACCATCGACGCCATCATAGCCAGGGGCTTTCGTGGTCTTTAGCTTGCGAATCTGCAAGCGGACCTCACTAGCGGCGATAGGTGTGATCGGTTGTACAGGATCGAGATCTGCATTTAAAAATGCCTCTGTATCCTGTACCTGACTGGGTGACGCAATCGTAAAAGGCGTGAACCGGCCTTGCAGCTCATCCGCAAATGCCGATGCAATCTCTGCATCCGATCGACACCAAGTGTTGTCCGGTCGCATAATGGGGATCCGTCTGAGTGGCTGCCGCTTGACACAACGCGTTGCCTTCCACAAATTGAATCCATGATTCTTATTGGGATCGGCATTGCGGAGCATATCCTGAAAATATTGGTTCTTAGTGTCAAAAGCAACTTTCGCAGCTCGTACGCAGCCCGCCTAAAGTCCTTAGATCAAAGGATTGTGTGAGCGCATATATTGGGACGCAGTGCTCTCTTGTGTCTTACCAGATCCAAAGCTCAGTTTTTAAAAAGGCTGAGCTGGACTGGAAGGCGAACAAGGAATTTGGCCAAGCATGGTGTATTCCGCCGCCGCGATAATATTACGCAGGAATACCTCTTCTGCGGCGTCTATATCAGCCGGTGAACTCAGCTAAAAGTTCAAGTTGACAAGCTGCTTCAATCTCTGCCGAAATCGGGTGATGTTTGCCTTGCGCGGCAGAAGACGTGCCTTGGGAGCATTTAGAGTAACAGCCATTCTATACTCAACGATCAAAGGGATGTGATCGGAGTTAAGCTCAATTCGCTCAGATATACCAAGACAGTCAGAACGTATTCCAGCGTACACAGCAAAGTCAATTGCTGTCGGCCTATGACTACCGTACGAATAGTGCGTTGCACCACCCGTGGCAAGTACTTGGAGGTTGGAGTCTCTCACGCAATCCGCAAGCGCAATCCCACGGCGAGTGTCCAAAGCAGCACCCCAGAGATGGTGTTGAGCATTCCAGTCTCCAGCAATCAGGAACTTGGGGCCAAGCTCGTCGAAGAGAAATTTAAAGTCTTCTAATCCCCACTCAAATCGTGGTGGACAATAGACAGCCGCTAGGACTACTTCGCCTTGATCACTAGAGACTTTAACGGCAGCACATTGTGCGCAGAGCCAACTTATGGGAGTCAGCGCATGATGTTGCAGAGAAGATTTTATCACTGCTGCTCCACCACGCATGCGATCCGACGGATGATTGGCTAGGTGGATATCGTAGCCTGGTAGCCTATGGTGTGATCTGGAGTCTCACAGACCAACATTACATCTATTTGATTTAGGTGAATAAACAACTCCAACTCATTGGCGTTATTTGCAAAGCTGATATTAATCCTGTGAGGGCTGCTGATGTTGTTGACGCAAATGCAGCTGGTGTTGTTGTTGATGGCTTAGTTGCTGTTGATGCTCTTGCTGCATGTGCTGTTGCTGTTGCTGTTGCAGCTGCTGGCGTTGCTGAAGTTGTGGCTGTTGTTCATGAATAAGCTACTGCTGATGGTGACTCTGCTGCTGCTGGCGTTTCTCTGGCATCTGGCGAACCTTGGGTCGTCGCTTTTTCTTGTCCGCTGTTGCTCAGGAACCTGCCGAGCATCTTGTTTAGGCGGCAAAGGTTGTTCTTGCTGCTGCTGCAGGTGCTGCGGCTGCTGGCGGTGCTGAGGTTGTGGCTGTTGTTGTTGGTGAAGCTGCTGCTGATGGTGACGCTGCTGCTGAAGGTGACGCTGATGCTGTGACAATTTCCCAAGTTGCTGAATGAGCTGAGGAGCCGTTTGCAGTCTGGCGGCATCAGCATAAGAAATTGTGCATTGCGTAAAGGAGCCGGGCTTCTTGGGCGCGACTTTTGTAAATATTGAGTCGGCCTTTCGGACTGAGCCACAAGCTTCCTTCCCTTGGCAACGCGCTGATAGGCTGGGCATCCTTTCCAGCTTGCTGGATGGGTTCCACCGCAGTTGGCACATTTAGGGTCAGCATCCAATGGTTTTTCGCACACCTGACTAGCATGTGCAGAACCACACTTTACGCAGCGATGCTGTTTTTGACAATATTTTGTAGTGTGTGCAAATTCCTGGCAGCGGTGGCACTGAGGGATGTCCAAATGTCTATCTGGGCATTCAACAGAAATGCGCACCTGAGAAATGGAGCGAAGGTTGTATATCTCTTTGTTATTTGCAGCCGGCTCCAACTCCAAATAACAAAGGTTTAGCTCCTTCTTGCTAACACGACTAGTGATGGTTTGGACACCACGCACTGTGTGCCCAGTTCTGGCCAGCTCATCTCTGAGGAATTCAATTTTCTGCAGCGATGGATGCAGTCCCCTGATCACCACTCGGAAACCTCTATCCTCCTTTAGTTGGTAGGAGTGAAAAGGTATTCGCTTCTCAGTGAAAAGTCTTTGGATTGCCCTGTAAGAGTCAATACCACTTAAGCATAAAGCTGTCAGGGGGCGTGACAGCATTTAGTGCTTCTAGCAGTCCAACAACGTTGGTGATACCCTCAGCAATAAGTGGAGGGGGCTTGGAAGGCTTTGTAGGCTGTGGCTCCGCGTTGCCAGTATTTGCCTGAGAACAATCGCGTATCTCAGCGGCAGCGCTTAGCTTTGGGTCTTTATCGTCTGTAATCGACGGATAAATTGGCGAAGTAGGCACAACTGTAGTCTTCTCTGCCATATCAACTGACTCGATGTCTGAGTCAGAATCTGACAGCGAATCCTCTAGTGCTTTTGGTGCTGTAAGAACACCAGCAGAAGTTGATGGCGCTGCTTCCAAGTCAATGTAATCATTGATTGTCGCAATTTTTCTTTATTTATTGGCATTGTTGTTGACGTTGATTTCACCAATATATTTTTAGTGTTTTTGTTAGTGTCATTGTTATTGTTGGCGTTGTTTATATTGTTTATAGCGGTGTAATTGCTGTTGACATTGTTAACTTTGTTGTTGTTGTTGTTACTGCTTTCAGAGCGAGAGCGCAGATCATAACGGAGTTCAAAAAACTGCAGCTGCAGTATCAGGCGCGACGCCTGGTGTGGCGGTATGGGGGATGTTGCTCATATTTGTGCAAAATTTGAGCGCACCAAGCGAACACACTCTACCAGAGTGGTGGCGGCGCACACACAAACTGCTCACGAGCGTCAAAGTTACAAATCGCGAGAGAGAGTAACCCAAACACTCACACGCACAATTGCCGATGCTCTGCAGCTGGCGGACCAGCTGCGCGCGTCGTTCGTATCTACTCTAGAGAGCGAACAGCAGGCCGCTAACGGTGCATGGGCAAGTACCGTTATTCTTTTTTTGGAATGGAATTTGGCATAAGTTCACAGTCTTATTTTGTGAGAATTAAACACGATTTAACAATTTAAACACGATAATATTGTTACAAATTTAACTGCATTAATATTATAATTAATTTTGCCACTAACTGGAGTGGTCTTGTCCATTAGAAATGCTTAGAAATGCTTATAAAGCAAAAAATTGTCACAGTCACCAAAATACGCGTACACGGGTGTACCAGCTCAAAGACAAAGAGCAAAAGGGACAAAACACCGATCGTCGCCGCTGAAGAGGGGAAATTTTCCACTACCGAAGGAAGGGAGGAGTGTGAAGAGCCATATAGCCGTGGCAAATAAATGTATACAAAATATACATTTATGCTATATACGCCCCTCACAGTAACTGCATATCAGACCGAAATCCGGCCTGATTGCGGTTGCGGCGAATTCAGCTCTTTTCGCCCTCTCTCTTTCAACTGCCGGTGGTCAGCAATGTGAGCGTGTCTGGCGAGTGCAATATCGCCATCCATACTCACACTAACGACAAACATTGGATGACGCCAGCAGAACAGAGTGGAAAATTACAAAAGATCACGCCACCACGCCGATCGCGTGATCTTTAATACAGTCGCGACAAAAGGCTGCGAGGGAGGAAAATAAGAAGGGCGTCGCAGCACAAAACGCGGTCAGTCGGTCAACCAAATAAGACAACGTCAGTCGGTCAACAAAAAGAACGCGGTCGGTCAACAAGAAAAAGCGCAATCGGTCAACAAGTGAAAAGTGCGCGCAATACACAGTGAATAAAAAATCCAGAGACGACGACGGGGGAACAACGATGGACTCGACGCCGAGGGAACATCGAGGGAATCGCCGCCACAAACCGAGGGATAACGCGGGACATTGAAGTCCTGAAGTCGGGTAAGAAGAGTGAATCTTTGCCACGCTTGAGTTGTGGCAACGACGAACTCGCAAGAGCCTTGCGACGTGAGTGCGGCAAACTCTGCGCTCTGACAACGCGAGTACGTGCGAAATCTGGTGGTAGCGGAGAGCCGTACGTTGGCAGCTGTCACACAGGTGGGAGCCTTGAACTCGCCTAACTAGTGAGCGGAGTGTCTGGAGCCAACTCGTTGCGAAAAGATCGCTCGTCGACACCGACCAGGGGCTTCGGTGGACGGTTGTTAAACCTCGAGAACACCGGCGAGGGACAGCAAGTCTACTAACATATATAAAATGCTGCGTCAATTGTCCGCTTCGCACAAATAAAAAATTTGTTGCACGGACCCACAGCTCGGCTGAGGTTAAGTCCGGCCGAAAGAAGAAGAAAGGTTCGTTACAATATAATAACAAATATTATTCTAAACCTCAACAAAATTACAACCAAAATTATAATCAGAATTATAGGAACCAACAAAATTATAATACAAATTATAGATAGCAAAATATTCAAAACGAACCTGTTTGTGTAGATTTTGAAGGGAAGCAGTCAGCACATAAACTGACTACTAAAAAGGCGTCGCAACTAGCACTTGTAACTAGTTGGACTACGAAGAGTGAGATCCTTCGTTGCGCACAGTAAGTGCGATGGTAGAAGTGAAATCAAACGCGCGGAGTCGATGATTAGTTTCGAACTGAATTGCTCTGACGAGCAGGCCTTTATTTATACATAGTTCTTAGACATAAAAATACATTATGCAGCAGTTCTTAAGTCTATGTACAAACAGCAAAAAACCTTGTGCGGTAATTCTTATGTGTAAATACAAACACAAAAACCTTATGCGGCACTTTCCATAGAGTCCCGCAATCGAAATATTTCTCATGTTCATATTTCCTGGTCGCGTGCAGTCACCTAATTGCTATATCTGCAGCGTACGTACAAGTAGCTTATGATTATTTAAATGAGTATAGAGTTGTATGAACCTAAACAGAATCAATAGTTAATAAACAATTGTACAATGAATATCAATTAAAATTAAATGAAGGCAGAATGCAAAACCCCAATAATTATCAATCAGATGGTAATAATAATAGACCACCTAACCAACCCATGAGAAGACAAAGACCTAGTACTAGTGGTCAATCAAAAATGGACTGGACTGAAAATTTTCATCTAACAGTCTCGGAAACGAACATAGAATCCCATTCATAAGAATAGTTATGAATAACCAAATAGATACAGGGTCATCAGTAAATTTAATGAATACAAATTTCTTTAACTTAAAAACTTCTAAACAGAATACTACTTGCCAAACCATAAATGGAGAAATAAAACTAAATACGAGCATATCATTAGCTCCTAGCAAACTTTGTCCCACGGATCAGAAATTTTACATTCATAATTTTTCCAAAATTTTGATATCCTCTTAGGACGAACGTTCCTTAAGGATTGTAGATTGTAACTACGAAGACGAATTTGTTAAACTTAATGATTTTAAAATTTTATTTAAATACAATAACGAAAACAAGGAAGAAGAATAAAAGACCCACCACTAACAAAAGACATACATACGGCATACGCACTAGAAAATAAATTAGTTGAAGGCAATCAGTTTAGATTAGAACATCTAAATAAGGAAGAAAAATCCAAGTTAACAAAAGTTTTGTTTGAATTTAGCGATATTCAGTATAAAGGGAGTGACAATTTGACTTTCACAAATACTGTAAAACACGCTATCAATACAAAAAACAAGGACCCTTGTTATAGGAAGTTAACAGGCAAATTAAAGAAGATGCATCAAGAGAAAAAAATACAGAATAGTCGTAGACTATTGAAGCCCTAACGAAAAAACGGTTAGCGATAAATATCCCATACCAGTAATGGACGAAATATTAGACAAATTAGGAAAATATCAATATTTCACAACAAACGATTTAAAAGCAACTTATGAAACAAATGGAATTACGAACGCAACAAAGAAAAAAACTATAAAAAAGGAAGAAAAATCGATGACAAAAAAACATAACGAGAAAAGAGAACAGACAGACATCCTCTAACGAAATGTGTTTAGTTTTAGGTAAATCGTTTTAATAACAAAACTAAGTTCAAAAGAGAAAGAAAATAAACAAAACCAAATATGAAACAAACAAAAGTTAAATGTAAATTCACAAAAACACGAAAAACTATGAAATAAATTTCATAGAACCAAATGTAATATTAACTTGAAATTTATACTACAAAAAATTGAAATGTTAGGAAATAACATTATGAAAGCAACCTACTGTTCTGTACAATTAGAAGATATCCAGATAACAAATGTAATATCTGATTTTACACAATCCATTTATATAAGTAATAATATAACTAAAACAGAGCCGTTAGCATTCGTACAAACTGAAGAACTAGAGAAAATACAAGAACAAGCAATACCTTATTAATCATAAGCCTAACATCGGTAACAATATTGTCAATAGTAATAATAAGTTATTCTCTGTTCAAATGCAAAAATTTACCAAAACAAATAATTATCAAATATTAGAATGATGAAGCAACGACACCACCCATCGAAAACGAAGCAACCGTGGAAAACGCCGACTTAGGAACGTACCCTACACTTAACTCTTGAGGACAAGCCAATTTCTAAGGGATGGGGAAGTGACATATCAATCATGAAATAAGACGCAAATGCGAGCTTTCATTATCGATTAAACCAGTAGCATAAGTAGAGTTATATTTGGTACACCAAACTGAACAGACGTGGTTTGATGAATAAAGAATTATATTTTTTTAATCAAAAACCGTAATCAGACATTCAATTGGTGCAGCCGGTAGGATAATAATATTGAAATATCGTGAAACGTCGTAATCCTTTCAGGAAAACGTACTAGTGTTCCGCGAAAATCAACTGTTATCCGCATAAGGACCCCGTGATCCTTGTAAATCTCTTTTCTTAAAAAGGTAAACATAAATACGCGAAGCAGACGACGAAGAATTTTCTTCTTGTGTACAAGAGAACCTTCAAACAAAGAAATAAATAAAATAAGAAAAACGAAAAGATGCTGGAATCAACATTGAACCAAGCACTGGAGCAGATCCGTCAAGTACCAATCTTCGGTGGAAACGGAGAACTCGGAGCCTTTATAGGAAGGATAGACTTCATAATGGTACGTAATACATAAACGATTACCAGACAGGTTATACATGCAGTTAGCGAGATACGATATATCAACAACAGATAATTTAAAAGAAGTAGCTCAAGAACTAGGTTTATATGAAGACCGAGTATCAGAAAAACCAAAACCTACAAATAACACACAGTACAATAAATATAATAACAAATATTATTCTAAACCTCAACAAAATTACAAACAAAATTATTATCAGAATTATAGGAATCAACAAAATTTTAATACAAATTACAGAAAGCAAAATATTCAAAACGGACCTGTTTGTGTAGATTTTGAAGGAAGCAGTCAGCACATAAACTGACTACAAAAAAGGCGTCGCAACTAGCACTTGTAATTAGTTGGACTACGGAGAGTGAGATCCTTCGTTGCGTACAGTAAGTGCGATGGTAGAAGTGAAATCAAACGCGACATATGTTTGATGATGCGTCCTATTGGCCAATTCATCACAGGTATGTTGTCTTCCTTGACTAGAACAAGCATGCCTTCCTTGATATTGGAGTTGACGGCCTTCCACTTATGCCTGACTTGCAATTCTTGCAAATATTCCTGTGACCATTGCTGCCAAAATCCTTGCTTGAGTCTGGATACTGTTCCACCGTTTTAGTAATGATTTTTCGTTACGGTCTATGTTGACATCGGGGGGCGCAGTCAGCGTTTCACCAATCAGAAAGTGTGCTGGGGTGAGGGCTGTGGTGTCCGTAGGGTCATTTGACATTGGTGTAATTGGGCGAGAGTTTAAGATCGCTTCAATTTCGATGATCACCGTGTTTAATTCTTCGAATGTCAGAGATGCGGTATTTGTTGTGGTAACCAGTAGTCGTTTTGCGGATTTTACCGTAACTTCCCATAGGCCTCCAAATGATGGCGCTCGTGGCGGTATGAATTTGAAGGCAACTTGTTTTTGTTGCAGTGATTGATGATCTCTGCTTGAGCCTTCTCGCTGAATATAGATCCTCCAGCTCCTTTAGTTGGTTGTTTGCTCCAACAAAGTTGGTGGCATTGTCACAATGAATCGTTTGACATTTGCCGCGGCGGCTAGAAGCGACGCAGGGCTCCTAGAAAGGTATTTGTAGTCAGATCGCTAACCAGCTCGGGTGGAGCATTTGTAGAGAAGCAAGCAGAATACAGCTATATGTCTTATCTGGTCTTTTTCCGTGAACTTTATGATGTCTACGACTGTAGTGAGAAACGGGCGTGTTGGTGTCACTCGATCGACTGGCAGATTGCCCATAGTGGATTCATCAACTTGGGTTTGCCTTGTTGCACGTCACACAGTTGTGAACGATATTTCTCGACATAGTTTTGTCGTTCAGGATCCAATATTGTTGCCTGGCAGTTGCTCGTAGGGCTTGAGCACCGCAGTGCATGTTGTCCTCATCGCTGTAAGGCAGCAAAATCTGGTGCCTTGTATTGTACGGGAGTGGGGCTTGCTCCAATCTACCTCCAACTCGCATAAGTTCATCTACCTTGTATTGGTGAGAGGGATGAGTATGACTTCTTTTGTATACTGTGTTGTGGCGTTTCAAATCTTTCAGATCAGCTGTAAGTTCAGCTTGCTGTATTGTTTGTAGAATTATAGTGCGAGCGCGGTCCAGTTCAATTTTGCACAGCGTGGTCGTTGCTGATCTGTATCGCTTGTAGCAGAATCGCAACATGTAAGCCACAATGCTGTGTCGACAGGTATACAACTCTTCGCCTATTGTTGATTGAGTCACAGCTAGGCTTATACGCTTTGTTTTCCTTTCAAGGTTGCTTGCAGAGATGATGGGAGGGGCTGTCCATTTGTCTGGAGTGCAATGCAAAAAGAGTGGTCCATAAAGCCATAGACTGTGCTCGTGTAACTTTCGTGCAGATATTCCTCTTGAGAGCACATCTGCTGCGTTGTTGGCAGACGATACATCGCCAAGTATTCTGACTTATCACTGCCTGAATTTTGGCTATTCGGTTGGCTACAAACGTATGATATGTGGAAGGCGGTGCATTGATCCATGAAAGCACAGCGGTAGAATCCGACCAAAATTATCCTGGCAATTATCCTGGCACTGTGGTGGAGTCAAGGTTGAGATCGCGTCGAATCCTGTCCGCGAGCTCAGCATTAATGCAGCACATAGTTCTAGACGAGGTAGTGACTGTTTTGCTGTAGGAGCCACTCGAGACTTTGAGAATAGTAGACGCACAGATGTTTGCTTGTTTTCGCACGTTGCTCGTACATATATAGCTGCGCCATATGCCTGCTCTGAATCCTCCACAAATGTGTGCTATTCCTTCGGACTGGAGTTTTCCCATCGTATATGTGCCTCGGAATTTGCATTGAGTTAAGGCTTTGCAAGTCCTCGTAATAGTCCTTCCACTCGTTCTGAAAGATTCGTGGGTAATTCATCGTCCCAGTCGAGTTTTGATTCCCAGAGTCGTTGCATAAAGAAGAGGATCGAAAGATCTGTGCCAGCTCGAGCAAACTACACGTTTTGTAATCCCTTTGCTGTGCTGCTTTGTGTGCGGCCGCAAGGTTGATCCCTTTTGACATCCAGATAAGGACCAAAGTCTGCCTTACTCACTATGTCGTCCTTGGGAATTCCTTGAAGGAATTTGCTCGTTTTGAGCACCATTTGCCTAAGTTAAATCCATTGGGGAGCAGTATTTTTACCAACTCCTATCGAATTTTTGATAGCTTCTTGTATGAAGTCATCCCTTAAGGCCGAGGATCCTAATGGTGATCTGCTTAAATGAAGTGATTTAGAAACTTAGTTGCCAAGAACGCAGCCGATGCCGTTCCATATGTGATCGTTTTTAATCGATAGTATTTGAATTCATCATTTGGATTTTCTCTCCAAACTATCATTTGATTAAATTGGTGATCAGGGTTTATCCATATTTGGCGATACATCTTTTCGATATCTGCCCTAAATAAGTACTTATGTGTTCTGAATCTCAGTAAGATTGACATGAGATCACTTTGTACCGTGGGTCCTACTTGGAGTATGTCGTTTAAGGATTTTGCTGTCGATGTCTTACATGATGCATCGAAGACTACTCTTAGCTTTGTAGTGCTGCTGCCAGTTTTCAGGACACAATAATGAGGGATGAAAATAATGGTTTTTGGAAGGTGTTTTCGAGGGACAGCTTTCATATGACTCAATTGTTTATATTCGGTCATGAAGTCCACATATGATTTCCAGATTTTGGATCTGTCCTTCTTTCCATTGCGAGGAATCTTTTTTCTGCAGTCTCCAACGAGGGCCCCAGGGCTGAAGAATGTTCAGCAAACGGCAATTTTACTATGAATCTCCAATCTGCTGCAGTCTGTAAGTTCTCTACGAAATGGCTCCCGCACTCCTTTTCAATTGGTGTACGATGCCTTTCTGTGGTTTCCAAATTGTCAATGGTCCAGAATCGCTCCAATATGGTATTTGTTTCCTCTCCCGTTGCTACTGCACAAATGGCTTTTGACATCCTTGAATTTTTGATTTTTCCCGCCACAACCCATCCCAACTTGGTCTCTTGCATTATTGGACCAGAAGGTATTTTGTGTTGTTGCGGAAGCAACCACACCGATAAGCATGTCGATTTTGCCAGGTGTGTTAAATTGGGATCTGCCAACGGTGGGTTTGCTGGCATGTTCCAATCTTTATCATTTATGCTTTGGGTTGGTTGATCCGTAATAATGTGCGGTAGAATAAATGTTTCAATCCGCATTGTAAAGTCGTTGTGTAATGACTTTACCAACAAATTGCACGAGCTCTGCTTGTCTTTCTTGTCCACCGATGCCTTTAATTCGTAGGGTGTAGTCGTGTCGTTTTAACGATAATAAAGAGCGAGTCGTTCTGATATTACGTTAATCATTATTTCCTTGGACTATTACTTTTGCTGTTGCAAGTAGACTTATATTTTTGCTACTTGCTGATGCTACAATTAGATTTTGTTGCTCCTTTGAGGAATTTTCCAAATGCAGCAGCGTGTTGTGTCTTTTTTGACTCTTGAAGCATTTAAAACGACTTGGGCAAACCTTTGCCATGTGATCTCATTTGGGGCAGTTGACGCATAGTTTTTGTCGTTGAATCCAATTCAATTTCTCAGCAGCTGTCTTTGCTCGGAAGTCGTCGCACCGAACTATGAAATGAGTAGTCTTCTTGCAATAGAGACATTCCTTCTTTGTAGTTGAGGAGGATGTAATGCAAGTTGTTCCCATCGAATCTCTTTTGGCAATGCTGTGTGTTTTGCTTCTGCTAGTTAAAACACGAACTCTTTGCTCAAGAAACTGGAGCATGGTGTTCAGTTTTTGTATTTGCTTCGAGTTGCTTAATGATTGCTCGTACAGCGTTTTATTTGTGCTGTCCAGCTTATTTTGTATGACCGCTATTAAAATTGGGTCCCATGTGGAAATGTCTAGTCCGAGTCCCTTGAAAGATGCAATGGACTCCAAAGTGACTATGTATAGTTCCTTGAGCGATTTTATATTGTCGCTAATGGCTTGTTGCATTAACAATCGGTTCAATACCGTTGATGCTATGTCTCTTGAATTGTCGTATGCGTCAACCAAGATGTTCCATGCGTGAAGGTAGTTATCCTCTTTCAATTCGATTTGGCGTATTAGTCTTTCTGCCTACCGATCACGCTGGTTTTTAGGTACCACATTTTTCGAATTATTGGCATGTTGGTGTCGTGTACCATGGATACAAACATATCAAAAAATTGTGTCCATTTTAATATATCCCCATCAAATTTGGGGATGGTTATGCGAGGCAAGTTTAAGTCATTGGTGCACTGCTTAATGTTTCTTGAAGCTAGTGCCCTTTGTACTTCTTCTTCTGCCTGTAGATACTCATTTGTATCATATCCATTTTCTGCTGGGTTTTCATCTT
This sequence comes from Drosophila tanythrix, assembly GCA_035043275.1. Lineage (NCBI taxonomy): Eukaryota > Metazoa > Arthropoda > Insecta > Diptera > Drosophilidae > Drosophila > Drosophila tanythrix. The sequence continues at coordinate 81,091 of JAWNNC010000365.1, read as the reverse complement.
CTTCGTACAGTCGAAAATGGACCTCTTGAATCTGTGCCCATAGATTCCTTATGAGCTCTAATGCTGCTCTTGGGTGCTTTGGTGCAATGTGCGATGTAGTGATGCGATCATTGCCCTTTGTCGGCGGCACAACGCAATCACCTTGGTTTGTATGGTTGATTGCTGACGCTGTCCACCGCCAATCTCAAGATTCTTGCTCGTGGGCTTCTTGCTAAGAACTTCTGAACTGTTGTTATTAGGTTCTCATCGTATGTGAAGTATTCATGATTTTCGGTAGCTCGCCAGCTTTTCTTATGACTTCGTCATTTTCTTGGACAGCCTTCCATTTCTTATTGAGAGAATCTGCTTTACCTTTGCGATAGCCTGTCTGAAACTTCCTCTCAGCGGTATCCTTTTTATAATTCGATATTAGCCCTAATATTTCCTTACCAGTATCTTGCTGGACATCAAGTAACTCATGGTTGCTTTTGATTTTTATATCGATTGATGGACTTTTTTATAAGTGCTGTGGTTGTTTATCTAACGAGAGCACACTTTCATTCTGATATGTCGCCTAGTTGACAACTTCAGATGGTCTCACTAACATAGATATAGCGAATTGTGTTGGGAGAATGCAGGTATCTTTTGATTGTCGCCTTCTTGACAACTTCAAATGTGATTTGTTTGACTATGGAGAATGAGGTCATTCGCTGCGCACAGTAAGTGCGATGGTAGAACTACTCAAACTCGCTGAGATTTTTGTGTATAGTTGGAGGTTAGTTATCCTTTTGTCGCCTAGTTGACAACTTCAGTCGGGGTCACCAAAATCACGTCGGGGTCACCAAAATGTTTGGGTAGATTTTGAAGGGAAGCAGTCAGCACATAAACTGACTACAAAAAAGGCGTCGCAACTAGCACTCGTAACTAGTTGGACTGTGGAGAGTGAGATCCTTCGTTGCGCACAGTAAGTGCGATGGTAGAAGTGAAATCAAACGCGCGGAGTCGATGATTAGTTTCGAACTGAATTTCTCTGACGAGCAGGCCTTTATTTATACATAGTTCTTAGACATAAAAATACATTATGCAGCAGTTCTTAAGTCTAAGTACAAACAGCAAAATACCTTGTGCGGTAATTCTTATGTGTAAATACAAACACAAAAACCTTATGCGGCACTTTCCATAGAGTCCCGCAATCGCAATATTTCTCATGTTCATATTTCCTGGTCACGTGCAGTCACCTAATTGCTATATCTGCAGCGTACGTACAAGTAGCTTATGATTTAAATGAGTATAGAGTTGTATGAACCTAAACAGAACCAATAGTTAATATACAATTGTACAATGAATATCAATTAAAATTAAATGAAGGCAGAATGCAAAACCCTATCAATTATCAATCAGATGGTAATAATAATATACCACCTAACCAACCCATGAAGACAAAGACCTAGCACTAGTGGTCAATCAAAAATGGACTGGACGGAAAATTTTCATCTACCAGCCTTGGAAATGAACACAGAATCCCATTCATAAGAATAGTTAAACTTGCGATGCTTAATAGATCAGTTTCATCAGTAAATTTAATGAATAAACACTTCTTTAACTTAAAAACTTCTAAAGAGAATACTACTTGCCAAATCATAAATGGAAAAATAAAATTAAATACGAGCATATCATTAGCTCCTAGCAAACTTTGCCCGACAGATCAGAAGTCTTACATTCATAATTTTCCAAAAATTGTGGCATTCTCTTAGGCCGAACGTTCCTTAAGGAATGTAAAAGTGAGATCAACTACGAAGACGAATTTGTTAAACTTAATGATTTTCAATTTTTATTTAAATTCAATACCGAAAAAAAAGAAGAAGAATACAAAGAGCCACCACTAACAAGAGATATACATCTGGCATACGCATTGGAAAACGAATTAGTAGAAGGCAATCAATTTAGATTAGAACATCTAAATAAGGAAGAAAAAATCGAAGTTAACAAAAGTTTTGTTTGAATTTAGTGATATTCAGTATAAAGAGTGTAACGGACCGTTTTGCTCTGCCGGGCTAAACTCAGTCGAGCTGTGGGTCCGTGCAACAAATTTATAATTTGGTTGCGTTTGCGCTAATTGATAACAAGTATTTGATATATTATTGCACAATGGTTTTCTTTATTTTATTCTTCGCTCGTACAGATTGGTGTTTTGTACCGCGGGGTGACGACGGTCCACTGAAGCCCCTGGTCAGCTTTGAAGCGTGCACCTGTTCGCGAGAGTTTCGCTTCAGACACTTCACGCACCAGCTAGGTAAATTAGTGGCTCGCCTGCCCGACAGTGACACCGTACGGCACTCTGGTTATTCACCAGAATTCGCTCGTACGCGCTCTGCCTAATCACAGGTTTCGCACACTTGTTTTTACCCAGGCACGGGTTTGCCTGTCGCTACGCTCAAGCGTGGCAAGGATTGCACTTCTCACCCGATTTCAGGACTCCAATGTCCTGTGTCCTTCGGCGGGTTGCTGATCCTTGGTGCGCTGCTGATCCTTCGATGCGCTTGTCGACTTCTGTGTCCGCTTGAGCAGCGTTTCTGCTTATTTTCACGTTTTAGCTTTCCACTCAGCGTTGAGTCTCACTTTTAATTTTGGACTGAGATATAGTCTCACTTTTAGATTTTCTGATTTTCGACTCAGTTTTAGTTTCGGCAGCGATTTAATTTTCGACTGACATCCCGCTGTGTGCTGCGACGCCCTTTTTATAGGCCTGCGTCGCAGCCTTTTGTCGCGACTGTACCAAAGATCACGTGCTCGTCTCGGTGGCGTGATCTTTGGCAATTTTCCACTACCTTTTCGCTGGCGCCAGCCCATGTCTGCCGTTAGTGCGAGTATGGATGGCGATATTGCACTCGCCAAACTCCTCACACTATAACGGCACATGTCCTCACGGACATGTGTGTCAGACACGCTTATATGGCTGACAACCTGCGCAGGAAAGAGAGAGGGCGAAAGAGAGCGAATTCGCCGCAACTGCACTCAGGGTCGGAATTCGATCTGATGTGCAGTTACTGTGAGGGGCGCATATAGCATAAATGTATATTTACATACATTTAATTGCCAATGCTATATGGCTCCTCACACTCCCCCTTCCTTCAGTAGTGGAAGACTTCCACCCAGCCGCGACAATTCCAAGATATATTTATATTATTTGTGGTTTATTCATTTACTATTTGTTGGAATACCCTGATCCCGCGGTCCCGGGACTCCTTCACGCGGTATCGGTGTCCATGGATCCAGACTATCCTCGACGTGCGGCGACTGCTCCCCGGCTGGTTGTCCGCGTCTGCCTCGATTCCCGTCGGCCATGCCGTCGGGGCCAGCTCCCTCCAGCCGGTCTCCGCCTCCGGAGCCGACCGTTGCCGCAGTAGCGGGGGTCGCGTTTGTCGGGGCGTCGCTCCGTGGTATGGGGCCTGGCGTGCCGCACCCGGCTGGACATCCTCCTGTGGTGGTGTCGCCATGGGCCTCACCCCCGGCCTTGGCGCTGGTTGCAGTGTGGGCACGTAGATGAGCGGCTCCTCCTCTGTTAGTTGCCACGAGGGTGGGCGGTCGGCGTCCTGCTGCCAGCTGTAGGTCAGCGTGTGCGTCCACTTCCCGGCCTCGAATGTCTTCCTGTACGCCCGGGTTACCGTCGGGGGCACCTGCCGCGGGCGTGTCTGCGGTTCGGAGACGCGAGGCCTTTCCTCCTCCTCGTCCGACGAGATGACGATCGGCTCGCTGTTCTGTTCCTGTGCCACGAAGGGCACGGTGTCCTCGTCGTCGGGGTTTACCGGCGCCGTGTCGGCTCGTGCGCCTTCGTCGTCCTCAGATTCGCTGTCGACTACTCGGGGACCAGCAACCAGCCACACAGTATGGGGAACACCCGCACCACAGCCATCAAGGAGAGTGTCCATAAGCGACCACACGGCGACGACTATGTCTCAAGAATACCCGAGGGTAGCGAAACAAGTTCGGGAGTGGAACTTTCGCTTCGACGGCACCACGGAGCCTTTAGAATTCTTGGAACAAGTCGAGTGGTCTGCGGATACATATGGACTCAACTTGAATCTGGTTCCCAGAGCCATGCCTGAACTACTACAGGGAATGGCTCTGAAATGGTATGTAGCCAACAATCAACACTGGACGACATGGGTAACATTCGTCCAGAGTTTTCAAGAATATTCTTGCCGAGGGACTACTTTGAGAACTTGAGGGACGAAGTTACCCACAGACGTCAGGCTATAAACGAGCCATTTAAAACATACATGGTGGAGATGCAGACGCTAATGCGGCCACTGCAGTATACGGCGGGAAAACAACTGCACAAAATATATAACAACAGCCTCCCAGACCTGCGAGCATACGCAAGGCCAGGTCAGTTCCAGAACTTGGCGGAATTGATGCACTTGGCAGCCGCATTTGAGGAACTCGAGGTCGACAGGGAGAAGTTGCGACAGCAAAGCCGCATAGAGGAGCCCAGTTACAGCACTCCACAGCGAATGCACAGAGAGCCTCAGCAGAGACGCGTGGAGCACACAAACTACAACACTCCACAGCGAATGCACATGGAGCCTCAACAGAGACGTATGGAGCCATCACACCGACACGCGGAACCACCACAGATGCGTCAATACCACCACACAGAGCCAGCACCAAGGCAAAACAGGCCAAGATTCATGGCTATGGCAGACAGTGAAGGAACGTACAGCCAAGTACACAACGAGAGGGCTGAAGCAGACTCGAGACCGAGACCAGCCCCGAGGACGAGACCGAGACCAGCCCCGAGGGCAAGACGCGACAACACACAAACACACATTAACAACCCAGATATGGCCTGCAGATTTTGCGGCCAGGAGGGACACCGTGCGACAGAGTGCACAAATCCCATGATGGATTATTGTTGGATGTGTGGACGTATTGCAGTTCGTACGTCAATGTGTTGTCGGTCGGGAAACGAACACCGGCGTCCGCCACCGAGGGGCGAGCGGGAGCCGAACAGGACAGCCCCAAGACGCTAATCGGCAGCCTGCAGGACGAGGGAGCGCAGTTGACAGCGGTCGTGGGGATCGGCAACTGTCAATACAAGGCTACGATCGATACAGGAGCCACGAGTAGTTTCGTTAGCGAGAAGCTAGCTCGTGGACTGTTCGACGTAGGCCGACGATGCGCAACTGCACGGCGAGTCCGCATGGCAGATGGCCGAAATAGCGGTGTCCAGGAACAAGTAGAGGTGAATATCCGGCTCGGACGGAGCAACATGGATATTGCTCTACTTATACTCCCCGGAATCATAGACGATTTGGTGCTGGGATGGGATTTTCTGTCGGCCATGGGAACTGTTTTGGAGTGCGCCGGATTGACCATAAGTATACCTGGGAACGGAATACAAGAACACCAGGAGGAGAGATTGTCCGTGGCAAAGACAGTCATACCACCAATACATCCGGACGCAGAAATCGATGCATTTTTACGACGAGAATTGGCGGCATTTGAGGCCATAAAGGGAACATCGCCCATTACTGAGCATCGCATTGTCATGAGTGACGACCGACCAATCAAACAGCGATACTTCCCTAAGAACCCCAAGATGCAAGCAGAGATCAACAAACAAGTGGATGAACTGCTGGCCAAGGGATGCATCGAGCCATCAAAGAGCCCGCACAGCGCACCAATAGTGATGGTACGAAAGAAAACAGGGAAATGGCGCCTCTGCGTGGACTTTAGGCAACTGAACGCCAAGTCCGTAAAAGACGCATACCCCCTCCCAAGAGTGCACCACATCCTGGACCAGCTAAGAGAGGCGCGGTTCATCACGAGCCTGGACCTCAAGGATGGCTACTGGGAGATCCCGATGGAGAAGGAAAGTCGAGCGAAGACGGCATTCACGGTCCCAGGGAAAGGACTGTTCCAATGGAAAGTGATGCCATTCGGACTCCACTCAGCACCAGCTACGTTTCAGAGAGCCCTGGACCGCGTGATTGGACCCGAGATGATGCCACATGCATTCGCATACTTGGACGACATCATTGTGATCGGGAAAACACGCGAGGAGCATATAGACAATCTGAGAGAAGTATTCCGACGGCTGAGGGCAGCAAATCTGAGGATAAACGTGGAGAAGTGCGACTTCTTCAAACAAGAGTTAAAATACCTCGGTCACCACGTCACGGGGGATGGAATCCGCACTGACCCCGAGAAGGTAGCTGCCATCGCCGAGCTGAAGCCACCGGGAAATGTAAAGGAACTGCGGCAATACTTGGGAGTGGCATCATGGTATAGGCGGTTCGTACCAGATTTCGCCACAACAGTGCACCCACTAAACGCGCTGCTCAAGAAGGGAAGCAAATGGGAATGGACCAGAGAGCGACAGGAAGCTTTCGAAAAGGTGAAAGCAAAGCTGACACAATCACCGGTGTTGGCATGCCCAGATTTCTCCAGGCCATTTTGCTTGCAAACGGATGCTAGCAATTATGGCTTGGGGGCGATACTGACCCAAAACTCAGTGGAGGGTGAACGGGTCATATCGTATGCAAGCAGATCCTTAAATGGTGCGGAGCGCAACTACTCTGCGACCGAGAAGGAGTGCCTTGCAATAATCTGGGGCATAAGAAAGATGCGACCTTACCTGGAGGGATACCACTTCACCGTCATCACGGATCATATGGCACTAAAGTGGCTGAACTCCATCGAAAGCCCCTCAGGCAGGATTGCGAGATGGGCACTGGAGCTGCAACAATTTGATTTCGATATCAAATACAGGAAGGGAAACCTGAATATTGTTGCAGATGCCCTATCTCGACAGCCCCTGAAGGATACATGCCGCCGAATCTCAACGGTGGAAAACGCGATGGACCAAGCAAACAAAGACTGCCCCTGGATCCAAAAGATGCGAGCCACCATAGACAAAATCCCAGAAAGTTTCAAGATTATATGGAGGAATCTGGAAACTTATACAGGCACATCCCTCATCGAGCTGGAACGGAGGATGTCACAAGCTGGAAACTGTGTGTGCCAACCTGAAAGCGGACACAGGTGCTGAACGAGAACACAACACCGCTACCGCAGGCCATACTGGGAGCAGGAAGACAATATCCCGAGTAGCAGTGCGCTACTATTGGCCTGGCTTATATAGAGACGTGAGAGCATATGTTCAAAAATGCGAAACATGCCAACAATATAAGCCAAGTCAATTGGCCGCGGCCGGACACATGCTCACCCAAATTCCCGAAGAGCCGTGGAGCACGGTATGTGCGGACTTCGTGGGACCATTGCCGAGGTCCAGCCATGGAAACACGATGCTGCTGGTATTTGTAGACCGCTTCTCGAAGTGGACCGAAATAGTGCCACTTAGAAGCGCTACAACGGCATCGCTGCAAAAGGCCTTCCGGGAGAGGATTCTGGCACGGTTTGGAGTGCCAAAGGTGTTGATAACGGACAACGGCACACAGTTCACCAGCAAGGCGTTTAAGAAACTTCCTGGGCGAGATGGGAGTGAGACACCAATTCACCGCGCCGTACACCCCAAAAGAAAACCCAACGGAGCGAGCCAATCGGACGGTAAAGACAATGATTGCAAATCGCCAAAGACAATCAAAGACGCTGGGATGAGGCGCTCCCAGAGCTGACACTAGCAGTCAACACCAGCGTCTCGAGCACGACCGGATACAGCGCGGCCTTCATCACACAGGGCCGGGAGCCGAGGCTGCCGAAAACTTTGTTTGACGAAGTGGCAATCGGTACGGGTCAAGTAAGCCAAACGCCGAACGAAAATGAAAATAAACTAAAAGACATTTTCGAAATTGTTCGGCGAAGCTTAGAAAAGGCATCTCAAGATCAGGCAAGGCACTACAACCTTCGTCGCAGGCAATGGAGCCCCAAAGTCGGAGATAGAGTGTGGGTGAAATTACACCATCTATCGAATACGGCGGAGGGATTCGCAGCCAAGCTTGCACCGAGATACGGCGGCCCGTACCAAATAATAGATTTCAAATCACCGGTGATCTGCAAACTGAGGAGCTCGGCAGACAAGCGGATAAGGGACGGCACACGTGAGCGACTTGAAGCCACACAGCAAGGCGACGGGTGAGTTCCCAGATCCCCAAAATTAAAAAGGGGGGAAGATAAGTGCGACTCAAAAACTAAGATTGGACTCACACTTATACACCGAAAAGATAACAATAAATAAATATATATATATATTTATATATATATATAAACATAACTAAAACAAAATACACCATGCAATAATAAGAATAACAAAAAAAAATACATAAATATTAAATCATCAAAAGCCCTGAACGCAGCGAATGTGCAGAGAGCACACGCCGATTGCGGTAAAAGTGAACAACAGCTGAGAGAGAGGATGGCCATGACCCACTCCAGAGTTCACTAAGGGAATCAAGGGCAGTGACCGCCGAAAGCGTTATGCTTACCGCTGACAAGAGAACAGCTAGCTCGCCGCGGTTACAGAAAGAAAAAGAAAAGACGTTTTGCTCGCACTATCAAGAGCGTAAGCGCAGCAGCTGCTCAAGACAGTTAACTCGCCGCTTGTACGAAAAGCGACAACAAAACGCTTGCACTAAGAAGAGAACAAAAGATGCCAACGACCGCCTAAAACGTTCTGCTCGCAATATTGGGAGAGCAAGCGCAGCACACGCCGCAAAACGTTTCGCTCACCGCTTTGGCGGAAATAGGCAACAACAATGCTTGCCCTATGACGAGCGCAAACACAGCGATCGTCGAAAAACGTTTCGCTCACCGCTTTGGCGGAATTCTGCAACAACAATGCGTGCACTATGAAGAGCGCAAACGCAACGACCACCAACAGCATTTTGACACTAGTGTAGAGGCGTCCACAGAGAAAATCCAGCAACAACTGCACAGGAGAACGTTGGTTAGTCACGCACACTAGTGTCGAGACGTGCATCGGCCAATGGAACGCCAAGGGACGCGAGCGCACACACCCAGAAAGTGTATATAATGCGCCGCAATTATGCACAACGTCAGAGTCGGCAATCGAGGGTGACCAGAATGGACGCACAAAATCCAACACCTCGCGGCGGCCAAGCGGCCTCCAGTGGTCACTGCCGGTCAGGCTCAAACCCCGGATGCAACCCAGCGACGCTGGAGCTCTGCACCGAGGCGGAGCCGGAATGACCGTGCGAAGGGCCGCTGGACGGCGTTCACAGCGACCACGCGGCTTCGTGGTTCGCGCAGTGCGCGTGATGCGCGTGAGACGGTTGGTGCGTGTAGTCCGCGTGCCAATACGATTGCCGACTCCAGGTCAACAGGACAAGGAAATGGACGTCGAGGGCGACAGAGAGGCACTGGGGCCCCCAAAACCTCCGATCGCGGTGGCTAAGCCGCTACGAAGCCGCTACCCGAGCGACCTCGGGGATCAACCCGAGGGGATCCGGGAACTTTCCCCGAGCGCCGTCGACCCGAGCTGGATCCGCGCACCGCCGCGACGCGCGACTCAATCGACGCAGACGACGCGGGAGCAGAAGTGGACGACGAGGGAGACGACGCGGGAGCGCCGACGACGATGGAGACGGTCCCTACGCGCCCTACGACGACTCAAATCGACGAGGAAGGGCACAACGGGGATGGCGGTATCCAGCAGAACAGTCGCGGCTGGAAGGTGGAAGTCTTCCACTACCGAAGAAAGGGGGAGTGTGAGGAGCCATATAGCATTGGCAATTAAATGTATGTAAATATACATTTATGCTATATGCGCCCCTCACAGTAACTGCACATCAGATCGAAATCCGACCCTGATTGCAGTTGCGGCGAATTCGCTCTCTTTCGCCCTCTCTCTTTCGTGCGCAGGTTGTCAGCCATATAAGCGTGTCTGACACATGTCCGTTAGGACATGTGCCGTTATAGTGTGAGGAGTTTGGCGAGTGCAATATCGCCATCCATACTTGCACTAACGGCAGACATGGGCTGGCGCCAGCGAAAGGTAGTGGAAAATTACCAAAGATCACGCCACCGAGGCGATCACGTGATCTTTGGTACAGTCGCGACAAAAGGCTGCGACGCAGGCCTATAAAAAGGGCGTCGCAGCACACAACGATCTCTCAGTCGAAAATCAAAAACGCAGTCGAAAATCAGAACTAAAGGTCACGCTGCCAAAATTTAAAATTGAGACTCAACGCTCAGTGAAAAACTAAACGTGAAATAAGCAGAAACTCTGCTCAAACGGATACAAGTGCGAAATCGACAAGTGCAACGGAGGACAACGTGTGTCGAATAGGACGACACAGAAGCACCGCGTCGAAGGATCAGCACCGCGCCAAGGATCATCAACACGCCGAAGGACACAGGACATTGGAGTCCTGAAATCGGGTGAGAAGTGCAATCCTTGCCACGCGTGAGCGTAGCGACAGGCAAATCCGTGCCTAGGTAAAAACAAGTGTGCGAAACTTGTGGTTAGACGGCGCGGGTACGAGCGCTCTCCGCAAAAACCACATCTGGACTCTCTCTAAACGATTTATTGATTGCAGGACCATCCATACAACCAAAAATATTCACCACATTACTTCGATTTCGATTTTATAAGGTTGCCTTATGCGGGGACATCTGCAAAATGTACCGTTGTGTTCGCGTGACTCATCCAGACCAATTCCTTCAATGCATCCTATGGCGCGACAAGGCGAGCGATGAAGTCCAGGTGTACACCTTAAACACCGTTACATACGGAACAAAGCCTGCAGCATTTTTAGCTATTCGAGCTATGCAACCACTTGCGTCAAAAATCATTCGAAGGGATTTCTACGTTGGCGACACTATTGAAGACTTTGTTGAAATTCGTCAGCAGGTCAAGGAGCTGCTTCGAAGAGGGCACTTTCCCATTCGAAAATGGTGCTCAAATGATGAAACTGCTCAGGATGGCGAGCTGGAAGCGGACTGCAAAAAAATAGAATACAAGCGATCTAGAAGTTCTCACTCCTGGGCATTTTTTGACTGGAGCTCCATTTGCCACAATCGAAGAACCCGACATAACGCATAACGACATCAATCGCCTTAGTCGCTGGCAGCGCGAATTTCAAAAGCAGGCATTCTGGCGAAAATGGAGCACCAGCTACTTATCATTACTTCAGGAACGTTCAAAATGGCGCTCATCGATGCCTAACATTATGATAAATGATGAACGTGCCACACCTGCAATGGCGTCTTGGCCGGGTCGAGAGCACTATTACTGGAAAGGACGGTGTCTCGTGGGTTGCAATAATCAAAACTGCAACTGGTACCGTCAAAAGAGCCGTTGGCAAGATCAGCTGTTCTGCCCCTTGAGACCAAGTCGGTTAGAACCCTCGCACTTCTAACGGGGGGAGCATGTTGGAGGCAGCAGCAGCCAACAAGTGATTGGGCGCAACATTGAATAAAGACCATAACGTAATTTGTAACGTCATATGCTTGCGCATCTCTAACTTTTGTCTGTGACTTGCACATGCAATTTTTTCTAACTCTCACTTCGTTTGCACTGACGTCACGGTTATGCATGGCATAGCGCGCATCAATCGTAAAAGATAAGCTAATAAATAAAGTTTATAACATAAAATACAAACGAATACACTAATTTTAAAATAACTAAAACAATAAAAACACATGAAAGAAAGAAATGTAAAACTATCGTGTTTTTTTTTCTTATTTGGACGTTGAAGTACTAACGAGCAGCACTTTCAAGTGGCCCAAACGATACGCAGGGCTTGTTAACGCACGGACCCAACCAAAACTCACCACCTCCCACCCAACCGACCGAGGGGTGCGCCGCATACGCGCGGTTACGAAGATCTCGAATTGAGAGAAAGATAGGATAAGACTGCTGTTTTAATAAATGAAAAGGAGGAAGCACAACTTATTAATGGAAAAAACGTATTATAATTTGAACACAGTATTCTAAAGGGATTATGGATAGCATAATTTGAACTACAAGTTTGAAGAGAAAGAGGCAGAAAATTCCTTGTATTTCTGATCGGAACTTAAAATTAAGTTGGCTGATTAATTCCGAAGAATCAATCTCACCATTCACAAGCTTGTGTAAAAAAATAACACCAAGCATTGTTCTACGATCAGAAAGAGAAGGAAGATTTATTAATAAAAGTCTACTATGGTAAGAAGGTAAGGTAATATTAGTATTCCAATTAAGACCCCTAAGGGCAAATAATAGGAACTGTTTTTGTACGGATTCTATTCTATCCTGATGAACCTTGTAATTGGGTGACCATATACAAGATCCATATTCCAGAATAGGACGCACAAGTGAAATATAAAGAGTTTTAGTAATGTAGGTATCGTCAAATTCTTTTGACCAGCGCTTAATGAAACCCAGGACTCCAAAGGCTCGATTAATAGAGGAAGAAATGTGCTTGTCGAACTTAAGCTTGGGATCTAAAAGTATTCCCAAATCATCGACACATTCAATGCGTTGAAGTGGCTTGCCATGAAGAAAGTATGTATTTAAATAGGGCAATCGCCTATAGAAAGACATAAATTTGCATTTATCACAATTAAGATTTAATAAATTTATACGACACCAGGATTCAAAACTATATAAGTCAGCCTGAAGCCTCTGTCCAGCAAACGAGTCGGTAGACGACAGACACAATTTTACATCATCGGCGTACATTAGTACCCGAGAATGACTTATAACGGACGGAAGATCATTTATAAATAAAGTGAATAGCAAAGGGCCAAGGTGACTTCCTTGCGGTACTCCGGAAGTAACCCGAACAGACTTTGAGATAGAACCTCTAAAGTAAACTTTCTGTGTCCTACGCGTTAAGTAGTTTGAGATCCAACCAATTAAGTTATTTGGGAATCCCAGAAGGAAGCAACGAATGATTTACAGAATCAAATGCCTTACTAAAGTCCGTATAAATGACCTCTGTTTGCATTTTATTTTGAAATCCCTTAATAACAAAAGAAGTGAATTCTAAAAGGTTAGTGGTGGTTGATCTGTATTTCATAAACCCGTGCTGGCAGGGCGAAATTAAGGATCTGCAAAGATGTTGTAGTTGAGAGGTTACCAATTTCTCAAAAATCTTTGGAACAGCGGACAATTTAGATATACCTCTATAATTTTTAACATTTGATTTGTTTCCTTTTTTAAGGAGAGGAATAATAAATGATTCTTTCCAAATATCTGGAAAAGAGCACAACTCCACAGATAGTTCAGAAGAGTTTAAGACAAAGGCTTCAAAAAGACCATCAGCACAATATCTAAGCACACAGCCAGGTACACCATCAGGTCCCGGTAAAAATACCGGCTTAATGACATTTAGTTCATTAAGTAATGAGCTCTCCGCTATCAAGGGACCAAAAATGCAATTAGAGCCACTAACCGGGTAAGGATATGGCGGCGCAACTGATGATTGTGGGAACTATAAGTAGTTTGAAAAAATTCGGCAAATAAATCGGCAATGGCCAGATCTGAGTCTGCAGTCTTGTTTTCAAAAAATACGGTAGCAGGAAGTATTGTTGAGCCTCGCTTAGCATTAACAAAATCATAAAAACGTCTAGGATCCCGCTGAAACTGTAAACTACAGCTTCTTAGGTAATCCTTATAACATTTGTATTAATAGCCAAGAAATTGGATCGTGCAATCAAGTAACGAGAGTAATCCAAGGAAGAGCCAGTTTCCCTGAATTTCTTATACATTCTAGACTTTCTATTCTTGAACCTGATCAACTCCCGCGTAAACCACAAAGGTTTGGTAGACCTACATGGCTCACGAACAGGAACACACAAGTCAAACAAGCCGTCCAACGTATTATAAAAGACCCCGATTGCAACATCCATGTCATCACAATTATAAAGACGGGACCAGTCAGTCTGCGATAAGAGACGCGTTAACTTGACAAAGTCGGTTTTCCGAAATTGACGAACGCGCCCTGAAAGCTTGTTATCCTGACTTGGTGCCGTAGTAGGCAAATCAAACAACACCTCCAACGTTGGGTGATAGGAATCTTCAGGATAGGATATGGGTTCAGAACGGGAGACAGAAAAGAAGGAGGGATCCGTGACAAAAATCAGATCAAGCATCTTATTTAACGAATTCGGGATAGCATTGATTTGACACAGTGATATCCCACACAAGCCCTCCAAAAACTCACTCCGAGTCGTGGTTGACAAAGCACTTGAGTCAGGACAAGGCGTCCATGTAGTTCCAGTGAGATTAAAATCACCAAGTACTACAAGAAAATCACGATCAGAGAGCAGTGAAGAAACAGAGAGTATAGCAGTCAAATGGGAAGAATACAAAGAACTATCTGAAGAAGGTGGAATGTAAGAACAGGTTATAAAAAACCAACACCATTAATAAGTAATTTAACAGCAATGAACTCTATATCCATAGAAACATCTGTCATTACCATCTCCGAAGATAAATCTGCATTGATAGCAATAAGTACACCCCCACCACGCCTGGGAGTCCGATCTTTTCTATAGATAGAGAATTCATTAGAGAGGATCTCAGAATCTAGGATATCAGGCCTTAACCACGTTCCAGTAAATACAACGACATTAAACAGAAAGGAAATACTATTTAGGTATAGATTTGAAAGCTTACTACAGATACCTCTTGCATTTTGATAGCCAAGCGAGAGTGTTAGTTTTTTGAACTACCAGATACAGCAAGAGGTTTACTTGTACTAGCAGTAGAAGACAGTACAGCAATCGGAGGCCGATTTCTCTTTTTTGCAGTATATTCTTTTACAATAACATGGTCAGGCCAGAATTCTTTACCACAAATGGTGCTAAAGTGTTCCGCCGGAACATTTATTTTAAACGAAGATATCTCCCGAATATATGAGAATTGGAACTTTTCCACAGTAACGATGGCTTTAGATTTGGCTTGGATAAAAGCCTTGACATCGTCAGATGTGGTATCAGGGGAAAGCCGTGAAACAAATATTTGTTTTTTTGGTGGAACACCTACCAGGGTCGTGTTTGGAACCTTAACAATAGCATCCGGTGGAGCTATTGCTTTGGTTAAGCGACCATTTGATTCGATTGATGTGTTAGCACCTAAATGTTGAATTGCATCAACGGCGCTAACAATCTCTGAATCGACCACTATTTCGGGGATAGAAGCAACAACATCCATGGCCGAAGTGTTGTTATTATCACATCTATCTGGTAATTGTAAAGATGGAGAAGACAGATTGATCAATTCTATATTAGGAACGGATTTTGTGGGCAATTGAGAAGGGACGGGAGGTTCACTTGGGCCAACAGACAGCTCAAAATTGGCCTTTTTACGCTTCGGAGATTCATTCAAAAGTTTCATACCTTTGAGATCTTTCTCCATAGCTGAGAATCCTTCAAACAGGTTCTTAAACCTACCAAAAAGATCTCCAATGCCATTTTTGGTCTGCCTGATGAATCCCATAATGTCCTTCTCAACATCCCTGCACTTTTCGCATGTCCACTTTAAGCCTGCTTTGGACTCAATCATGTCCGTAATACGGCCGTTTAGGCCAGCACATTTTTCGTGTGATACATTATCACACAGCCAGCAACCAACAAAGGCCATCTTAATGTTTGCACGGACCTGGCACTTTTTGTTGTAACAGACATTCGCCATATTAAAAAGGTAAATAATTTAAAATTAATAAAAATTTAAGAAACATCTGCAGAATAAACAGACACGAGACAAGCTCTAAGAACACACAAGGGTTAAAGTATTACAACAGATGTTATGTACTTACGGTACAAAAACAATGTGATGGAAAAAAAAAAAGTAAAAATAAAACGGCGAGGGCGCGACGACCGAAAAATGAGAAGCGCAACGGATTATAGAATTAGAAAAGAGATAAACAAACAACCGCAACCACCAACAATGTTATTGAGAGCGCGGGAGAGAGATAAGCAAGCGCGCAAAAATACAAAAACAAAATTGCAAACGGACACAAAACACTGCACAAGAGCTTGAATTTGAGCCGCGATTTGTTGTTGCACTTTAAACACACGATTTAATAGTTAGCTAAAAATGCTACTGTTCAACAATGTATTTTACATCAAACCGGTAAAACACAATGTCACCAAGTTTTATATGATCACAACAAAACAATAAATTCCAAATTTACGAAAGGAAATAAATAATTTCGATGCGCAATAAAAAAAACACGTCCGTTGCGAAGAACAAGCGAAGGCATTAAAATAAATCGAAACTCTCTGAACCCCAGTTCGATCATAGGTGGGCACAAAGTGCCGTCCTCAAATCAATTGGCTTATGGAGGCCTTTTGTTTAACGTAAAATTGCTTATGTTAGAATATGCTGACGAAGGCGTTTGGCGTTGCAATCGCTGGCTCAGTTGGTTTTGTTATTGACGAAATTTGCTGATGTTGCATAATGGATCTGCGCGTGGAGTTATGATTGCTAATGTTTATGTTTATGTGGCGTTGGCGTTGTTGAACGTTGACGTTGTTTATATGGCGTTGGCGTTGGCGTTGTTGCAGTGAGTGTGGACATGAGAGATCTGAGTGATCTGGATATGTCACTATATATAAAAAAAAGATTTTTTTTATGAAAACTTATCCTTTTGAATTTATTCTGAGTATCCGAAAGACCATATTGGACAGTTTCAATTCAACGTTCCGCTTCGCTCAATCCAACATATCAGCGAAGGTTGGCTAAACAGTGACCCACAGTCATATATATGAACTCAGATAATAGTTCAAACAATAATAAGCAGTTATCCGTTCCTCCGCAAAGTGATACCAGAAGTTCGCCCATTTCGCAATCGTGTGGCTCCAATAGACCAACACCAAGGTCGTCGGCTTCAAAGATCAAAAGTGAACCAGCTCCTACTGGGAATATAAGGCCTGTTAAACCAAATCAGCTTATTCCAAGGAGTCCAACAGGCACACGCGCTCAAATCAGCAAGATCATTAGCTCGAGCAGAATGGCGTTAAGCGACTTTATCGCTATTTCCGATCGACTTAGCCATTATGAGGCAATGATCAACATGCCATCCACAACTCCTGCCACGGTATACACACTCGAGATCCGCCGAGAACAAATACGATCCTTATGGGAAAAGGTCGAAAGGGAATACGAGCTGTGCTCCAAAACTGCAATCCAAGGGGAAAGCAGTGAAGATAGTGCGATCAGGCAGAATAAATATTTCCATTCCTGTTCTGTCTACGAACGCAGTGCAGCTCAACTCAGTGCAGCCAGTTCCGCTAGCACCTCCGATAATGAGAGGCTGCAGACTTCTGCCCGTCGACACTGAAGTTTTTAGTGGAGACTACCTCCGGTGGCCTACGTTCCGAGACCTTTTCACAGCCGTCTATATAGACCCTCCAAGTCTATCTCCGGTGGAAAAGCTTTTCCACCTAAATTCCAAGACCAGCGGTGAGGCGAACAATCTAGTTGCCAAATCCCCACTTACCAACGATGGCACCTTAGAAGCCATCGAGGACATGAAGCCAAGCATAAGCACGCAAATGCTCCAAAGAGAATCATCCTATTCGCTTATGTCCGCAATTCCTCCAAATGTCTGTCAAGGACCGAGCTGTTTACATAAAGCAGCAAAAATTATGTTTAAATCTTCTCAAAGACTGCAAAAGTGCACACAGCTGCTTTACGTGCAAAGGTCGTCACCACACACTCCTTCATCGTGGCGACCCCTCTCCCCAGCCAGCCTCTGCGACAGTTACTACTCCAAGTAACGATCCAAATACACAACCGTCTCCACAAAATCCGAGAAATGTACACACATTTTTCTCTGCAAACACACAAGGAGGCACGTGCATTGATTGATTCGGGTTCGGAAGCAACCTTCATCAGCACTAGATTGTTCAACCTGATCAAGCCTCCATTTCAACCCGTCCATGCACAAGTTAAGCTATAGCAGCGAAGCCTCAGAAGTTATGTCACTTCCATATAGGCTCTCCAACAAGGCCTCGAATTCAAATTGAGATTTCGGCCTTTGTCCTTCCACACATGGTAGGTACCCTACCATCGTACTCAATTCCTGAGAATACTTTGAAGGACCTGCCAAATATCCAGTTGGCTGACCCTACTTTTTATAGGAGCTCGCAGATTGACGTGCTATTAGGCGCAGATATCATCCCATCCATAATGCTCGGCGGATCCATTCCGAATATTTGTGGGACAAGAATCTGTCTTTGGATGGATTCTCACAGGTCCAATAACACAAGGCATTGCCACATCAATTTCATCTTTCACCACAAGAATTTCCAGTGATCCAATGGAGGTGATTAGAGAATCTTCTCACAAAATTCTGGGAGGTGGAGGATCTCAGATGCTATGTCAACGCCATCAACGATAATCAATGATTACATTGACTTGGACGCAGTGCCATCAACTTCTGCTGGTGCTAGTGCAGCACTACAAGCACTAGAGGATTTGCTGTCAGATTCTGACTCAAACATCGAGTCAGTTGATATGGCAGAGAAGACTACAGTTGTGCCTACCCAAAGCTAAGCGCTGCCGCTTAGATACGCGATTGAATACTTGCAACGCGGAACCACAGCCTACAAAGCCTTCCAAGCCCCCTCCACTTATTGCTGAGGGTATCACCAACGTTGTTGGACTGCTAGAAGCACTAAATGCTGTCATGCCGCCTGACAGCTTTATGCTTAAATGCAGTGGTGGAGAGTTATGCCTAGTGGTATTGACTCTTACAGGGCAATCCAAAGACTGTTCACAGAGAAGCGAATACCTTTTCACTTCTACTAACTAAAGGAGGACAGAGGTTTCCGAGTGGTGATCAGGGGACTGCATCCATCGCCGCAGAAAATTGAATGCCTCAGAGATGAGCTGGCCAGATCTGGGCTCACAGTGCGTAGTGTCCAAACCATCATTAGTCGTGTTAGCAAGAAGGAGCTAAACCTTTGTTATTTAGAGTTGGAGCCGGCTGCGAATAACAAAGAGATAAACAACCTACGCTCCATTTCTCAGGTCCGCATTTCTGTTGAATGCCCTGATCGACATTTGGACATCCAACAGTGCCACCGCTGCCAGGAATTTGGCCACACTACGAAATATTGCCAAAAACAGCATCGCTGCGTAAAGTGTGGTTCTGCACATGCTAGTCAGGTGTGCGAAAAACCATTGGATGATGATCCTAAATGTGCTAACTGCGTAGGAACCCATACAGCAAGCTGGAAAGGATACCCAGCTTATCAGCGCGTTGCCAAGGGAAGGAATCTTGTGGCTCAGTATTTACAAAAGTCGCGCCCAAGAAGCCCGGCTCCTTTACGCAATGCACAATTCTCATATGCTGATGCCGCCAGACTGCAAACGGCTGCTCAGCTCCTTCAGCAACTTGGGAAATTACCACAGCTGCAGCGTCACCTCAGCAGCAGCGTCACCATCAGCACCAGCTTCACCAACAACAACAGCCACAACCTCAGCACCGCCAGCAGCCGCAGCAGCAGCAACAACAACCTTTGCCGCCTCAACAAGATGCTCCGCAGGTTCCTGAGCAACAGCGGACAAGGAAAAAGCGACGACCTAAAGTTCGCCAGATGCTTAGGCATCGAGAGAACGCTCAGCGTCAGCAGAAACACTTGCAGAAACGACAGCAGCAGCAGGGTCACCATCAGCAGCATCTTCATCAAGAACAACAGCCACAACTTCAGCAAAGCCAGCAGCAGCAACACGAAAAGCAACAGCACATGCAGCAAGACCATCAACAGCAACTAAGCCATCAACAACAACACCAGCTGCCTTTGCGTCAACAGCATCAGCAGCCCTCACAGGATCAATATAAGATAGTGCAACAGCCTTACCTGTATTATCATCAAGACAATCCCCATATTGACAGTTTTATGTCAAAATTCGACAAGTTAAGTGAGACAATGATGGCCATGATGAGCCTGTTGCACGCTGTACTTGCCAATAAATGAGCCAAAGTGGAATACGCGTTGGCGTGTGGAACGCCAATGGCCTTGCAAATAACGCCAATGATTTGGAGTTGTTTATTCATCGCCATCAAATACATGTAATGTTGGTCTGTGAGACTCTCTAATGCTCCAGATCACACTATAGGCGACCAGGCTACGATATCCACCTAGCCAATCATACGTCGGATCGCATGCGTGCTGGAGCAGCAGTGATCATAAAATCTTCTCTGCAACATCATGCGCTGACTCCCATAAGTTGGCTCTCCGCACAATGTGCTGTCGTTAAAGTCTCTAGTGATCAAGGCGAAGTAGTCCTAGCGGCTGTCTATTGTCCACCACGTTTTTTGTGGGCATTAGAAGACTTTAAATGTCTCTTCGAAGAGCTCAACACCAACTCTGGGGTGCTGCTTTGGACATTCGCCGTGCGATTGCGCTTGCGGATTGCGTGAGAGACTCCAACATCCAAGTACTTGCCACGGAAAGTGCAACGCACTCTTCGTACGGTAGTCATACGCCGACAGCAATTGACTTTGCTGTGTACGCTGGAATACGTTCTGACTGTCTTGGTATATCTGATCGAATTGAGCTTAACTCCGATCACATCCCTTTGATCGTTGAGTATAGAATGGCTGCTACTCTAAATGCTCCCAAGGCACGTCTTCTGCCGCGCAAGGCAAACATCACCCGATTCCGGTAGAGGATGGAGCAGCTTGTCAGCTTGAATATGGTGCTGAGTTCACCGGCTGATATAGGCGATGCAGCAGAGTTATTCGGCGGAATACTCCATGCTTGGCCAACTTCCTTGTTCGCCTCCCAGTCCAGCTCAGCCTTTTTTAAAAACTGAGATTTTGGATCTCGTAAGGCACAAGAGAGCACTGCGTCGCCAATATATGCGCTCACGCAATCCTTTGGATCTAAGGGACTTTAGGCGGGCTGCGTACGAGCTGCGAAAGTTGCTTTTTGACACTAAGAGCCAATATTTTCAGGATATGCTCCGCAATGCCGATCCCAATAAGAATCATGGATTCAATTTGTGGAAGGCAACGCGTTGTGTCAAGCGGCAGCCACTCAGACGGATCCCCATTATGCGACCGGACAACACTTGGTGTCGATCGGATGCAGAGATTGCATCGGCATTTGCGGATGAGCTGCAAGGCCGGTTCACGCCTTTTACGCTTGCGTCACCCAGTCAGGTACAGGATACAGAGGCATTTTTAAATGCAGATCTCGATCCTGTACAACCGATCACACCTATCGCCCCTATTGAGGTCCGCTTGCAGATTCGCAAGCTAAAGACCACGAAAGCCCCTGGCTATGATGGCGTCGATGGTAGAGTTGCTAAGGCCCTCCGCGAGAAAGGAGTGATGTTCTTGGTGCTACTCTTTAACTCCATGGTTCGCATCCACCACTTCCCCACTCTGTGGAAGTGTGCTGTTATTACGATGATTCCGAAACCTGGCAAGCCGGATAATCTTGTCTCGTCATATCGACCGATAAGCTTGCTGTCCACTTTCTCCAAGATATTTGAAAAAATATTTCTTGGAAGATTGTCGGCAGTAAGTGGCTTCCAAAGTGCCATTCCTGATCATCAGTTTGGCTTTAGGCATCACCATGGTACACCAGAGCAAGTTCATCGAGTAGTACAGCATATCCTCGAGGCCTTGGAAAATAAGCAGTACAGCTCTGCAGTATTCCTGGATATCCAGCAAGCGTTTGATCGCGTATGGCATGATGGCCTGCTTTTTAAGCTTAAGTCCCTACTACCATCGGCGCAGTATTTACTGCTCAGGTCTTACCTGCTTGGCCGTTCTTTTATGGTTGAAGTTAGGGGAGAGCGATCAAACATCCGCCCCATCAGAGCGGGTGTACCGCAGGGTAGTGTCCTCGGACCTGCCCTGTACACTTTGTACACTGCGGACTTGCCGATTCCGGTAGCCGGAAACACGCTGCTTGCCACTTACGCGGATGACACTGTGTTCCTTGCTAACTCCTCCACTGCTTGGAGAGCAGCAGCGGTTACGCAGAGGTTCTTGGATGGTTTTAGTACCTGGGCCAACCGGTGGAACATCTGCGTCAATGAGAACAAGTCTCAGCACTGTACGTTTGCGCTCAGGAGTGGTAACTGTCCAACAGTCCGTCTCAACAGCACGGTCATACCTCAGGAGAACCATGTTAGCTACCTGGGTATGTATCTGGACAGGAAACTTACCTGGCGCAAACACATACAGATCACGGCAGCAGCGTGTAGATCCAAAAGGGCGAAACTCAACTGGTTGCTGAAGTCATCCAGCAAACTCAGCTTGAGCAACAAGCTGCTGGTGTACAGGAACATCATCGTGCCCACATGGACATATGGGATTCCATTTTGGGGCACAGCAGCAAAATCGTGGATTAATATAATCCAAGTCCTGCAGAACAAGGTGCTAAGAGACATCTCTGGTGCTCCACCTTATGTGAGCAATATGACGCTGCACAACGACTTCTGTGTACCAACAGTCATAAGTCAAATAAACCGACATACAAGCCGTTACAATGACCGGTTGCATAACCATGTCAACCCCTTGGCCTGTTCACTAGGGTCAAACACAACCCGCAGACGCTTAAAGCGCCTACACACCAGCGACCTCTGGACAGCTGGCCGTTAATTGTAACTTAATATGCAACAAGTGTTTTATCTAATATTGAATTAATGTTACGTAATTTTGTAATATGCTAAAACCAATTATTTGTTTATGTTTATTACTATCTCCAAAACAATATTTTATAACCTTTCAATAGGTTGATCAATATTAAATTAAATTGCTACATTAAAAAAAAAAAAAACGTTTTCGGCGGTCGCTGTGTTTGCGCTCTTTATAGTGCAAGTATTGTTGTTGCATATTTCCGCCAAAGCGGCGAGCGAAACGTTTTCGGCGTGTGCTGCGCTTGCTCTCCCAATATTGTGAGCAGAACGTTTTAGGCGGTCGTTGCACTTTTGTTCTCTTAGTGCAAGCGTTCTGTTGTCGCTTTCTGTAACAGCGGCGAGCTAACTGTCTTGAGCAGCTGCTGCGCTTACGCTCTTGATAGTCCGAGCAAAACGTCTTTTCTTATTTTTCATTGTCACTCTCTGTAACCGCGGCGAGCTAGCTGTTCTCTTGTCAGCGGTAAGCGTAACGCTTTCGGCGGTCACTGCCCTTGATTCCCTTAGTGAACTCTGGAGTAGGTCATGGTCATCCTCTCTCTCAGCTGCTGTTCACTTTTACCGCAATCGGCGCAATGTGTTCTCTGCACATTCGCTGCGTTCAGGGTTTTTGATGATTTAATATTTATGTATTTTTTTTTGTTATTCTTATTACTGTATGATGTAATTTTGTTTTAGTTATGTTTATATATATATATAATATATATATATTTATTTATTGTTATATTTCGGTGTATAAGTGTGAGTCCAATTTTAGTTTTTGAGTCGCACTTATCTTCCCCCCTTTTTAGTTTTGGGATCTGGAACTCCCCGTCGCCTTGCTGTGTGGCTTTAAGTCGCTCACGTGTGCCGTTCGTATACGCTTGTCTGCCGAGCTCCGGTTGTAGTGCCTTGCCTGATCTTGAGATGCCTTTTCAGCTTCGCCGAACAATTTCGAAAATGTCTTTTAGCTTATTTCATTTTCGTTCGGCGTTTGGCTTACTTGGCCCGTACGATTGCCACTTCGTCAAACAAAATTTTCGGCAGCCTCGGCTCCCGGCCTTGTGTGATGAAGGCAGCGCTGTATCCGGTCGTGCTTGAGACGCTCGTGTTGACTGCCAGTGTCAGCTCCGGTAGCGCCTCATCCCAGCGTCGTTGGTTGTTCCTTGCGAACTGGGCGATCATTGTTTTCACCGTCCGGTTAGCTCGCTCCGTTGGATTCTCCTGTGGCGTGTACGGTGCAGTGAACTAGTGTTTAACTCCCATCTCCTCGAGGAAATTTTTAAACGCCCTGCTGGTAAATTGTGTGCCGTTGTCCGTTATTAAAACCTTTGGCACTCCGAACCGTGCCAGAATCCTCTCCCGGAAGGCCTTTTGCAGCGATGCCGTTGTAGCGCTTCTAAGTGGCACCATCTCGGTCCACTTCGAGAAGCGGTCTACAAATACCAGCAGCATCGTGTTTCCATGGCTGGACGTCGGCAATGGTCCCACGAAGTCCGCACATACCGTGCTCCACGGCTCTTCGGGAATTTGGGTGAGCATGTGTCCGGCCGCGGCCAATTGACTTGGCTTATATTGTTGGCATGTTTCGCATTTTTGAACGTATGCTCTAACATCTCTATATAAGCCAGGCCAATAGTAGTGCGCTGCTACTCGGGCTATTGTTTTCCTACTCCCCGTGTGTCCTGCGGCGGCGGTGTTGTGGTTCTCGCTTAGAACCTGTGTACGCTTGCCCGTTGGCACACACAATTTCCAGGCTGCTACATCCTCCGTTCCAGCTCGATGAGGGATGTGCCTGTATGTTTCCAGATTCCTCCCTATAATCTGGAAACTTTCTGGAATTTTTGTCTATGGTGGTTCGCATCTTTTGATTCCAGAGGCAGTCTTTGTTCGCTTGGTCCATCGCGTTTTCCACCGTTGAGATCCGGCGGCATGTCTCTATCCTGCCTGGGGGGCTTTCGATGGCGTTGAGACACTTCCTGTTCGGGTCCCGCTCGCCTCTCGGTGGCGGACGCCGATGTCCGTTTCCTGACGGACAACATACTGGCGTACGAACTCCAAAACGTCCACACCTCCAACAATAATCCATCATGGGGTTTGTGCAATCTACTGCTATGTGGTCATCTTGGCCGCAAAATCTGCAGGCCATTGCTGGGTTGATAATGTGTGTTTGTGTGTTGTCGCGTCTTGCCCTCGGGGCTGGTCTCGGTCTCGTCCTCGGGGCTGGTCTCGGTCTCGAGTCTGCTTCAGCCCTCTCGTTGTGTACTTGGCTGTACTTTCCCTCACTGTCTGCCATAGCCATGAATCTTGGCCTGTTTTGCCTTGGTGCTGGCTCTGTGTGATGGTATTGACGCATCTGTGGAGGTTCCGCGTGTCGGTGTGATGGCTCCATACGTCTCTGTAGAGGCTCCTCTCTGTGCATTCGCTGTGGAGTGCTGTAACTGGGCTCCTCTATGCGGATTTGCTGTCGCAACTTCTCCCTGTCGACCTCGAGTTCCTCAAATGCGGCTGCCAAGTGCATCAATTCCGCCAAGTTCTGGAACTGACCTGGCCTTGCGTATGCTCGCAGGTCTGGGAGGCTGTTGTTATATATTTTGTGCAGTTGTTTTCCCGCCGTATACTGCAGTGGCCGCATTAGCGTCTGCATCTCTACCATGTATGTTTTAAATGGCTCGTTTATAGCCTGACGTCTGTGGGTAACTTCGTCCCTCAAGTTCTCAAAGTAGTCCCTCGGCAAGAAATATTCTTGAAAACTCTGGACGAATGTTACCCATGTCGTCCAGTGTTGATTGTTGGCTACATACCATTTCAGAGCCATTCCCTGTAGTAGTTCCGGCATGGCTCTGGGAACCAGATTCAAGTTGAGTCCATATGTATCCGCAGACCACTGGACTTGTTCCAAGAATTCTAAAGGCTCCGTGGTGCCGTCGAAGCGAAAGTTCCACTCCCGAACTTGTTTCGCTACCCTCGAGTATTCTTGAGACATAGTCGTCGCCATGTGGTCGCTTATGGACACTCTCCTTGATGGCTGTGGTGCGGGTGTTCCTACTGTGTGGCTGGTGACTCGCGCGCGCGCTGCTGCGCTGATTGCTGGTATACTCAATTGTACGAAGTCAATGTTCGCTGCTCCTCTTGCGTCCGGAACTTGACCGATGTTCTTTGGCCGGTGAATATTTGCCATGAATCGCTGCCAATTCCGCAATCCGCGTGCAGTATGGGAGTCTTTATTCGTGAGTGTCTACCCACTCTCCGAATTGTCGACGCATAACGTCCAGTGTGCCACTCAGCTCCACTTGGAATTCTTCTCCATACTTCAGCACTTCATCCTTTTTCAGGTTGTAAACCCATACGCGAACCATTTTTGTGTCAATATATTTAATGTGTGTTTATCAATTATCGCAACCAACAAAGTTGGGCCCCAGTTGTAACGGACCGTTTTGCTCTGCCGGGCTAAACTCAGTCGAGCTGTGAGTCCGTGCAACAAATTTATAATTTGGTTGCGTTTGCGCTAATTGATAACACGTATTTGATATATTATTGCACAATGGTTTTCTTTATTTTATTCTTCGCTCGTACAGATTGGTGTTTTGTACCGCGGGGTGACGACGGTCCACTGAAGCCCCTGGTCAGCTTTGAAGCGTGCACCTGTTCGCGAGAGTTTCGCTTCAGGCACTTCCGCCAGCCAGCTAGAGTAAATTAGTGGCTCGCCTGCCCGACAGTGACACCGTACGGCACTCTGGTTATTCACCAAAATTCGCTCGTACGCGCTCTGCCTAATCACAGGTTTCGCACACTTGTTTTTACCCAGGCACGGGTTTGCCTGTCGCTACGCTCAAGCGTGGCAAGGATTGCACTTCTCACCCGATTTCAGGACTCCAATGTCCTGTGTCCTTCGGCGGGTTGCTGATCCTTGGTGCGCTGCTGATCCTTCGATGCGCTTGTCGACTTCTGTGTCCGCTTGAGCAGCGTTTATGCTTATTTTCACGTTTTAGCTTTCCACTCAGCGTTGAGTCTCACTTTTAATTTTGGACTGAGATATAGTCTCACTTTTAGATTTTCTGATTTTCGACTCAGTTTTAGTTTCGGCAGCGGTTTAATTTTTGACTGACATAGTCTCACGTTTAGATTTTCTGATTTTCGACTGACATAGTCTCACGTTTAGATTTTCTGATTTTCGACTGACATTTGATTTTCGACTGACCCCGCGTGTGTGCTGCGACGCCCTTTTTATAGGCCTGCGTCGCAGCCTTTTGTCGCGACTGTACCAAAGATCACGTGATCGCCTCGGTGGCGTGATCTTTGGTAATTTTCCACTACCTTTTGGATGGCGATATTGCACTCGCCAACCTCCTCACACTATAACGGCACATGTCCTCACGGACATGTGTGTCAGACACGCTTATATGGCTGACAACCTGCGCAGGAAAGAGAGAGGGCGAAAGAGAGCGAATTCGCCGCAACTGCACTCAGGGTCGAATTCGATCTGATGTGCAGTTACTGTGAGGGGCGCATATAGCATAAATGTATATTTACATACATTTAATTGCCAATGCTATATGGCTCCTCACAAGAAGTGACAATTTGACTTTCACAAATACTGCAAAACACGCTATCAATACAAAAAATGAGGATCCTTGATATAGGAAACCTTATAGATATCCTTAAAGCTATGAGGAAGTTAACAGACAGATGAAAGTAATGATACATCAAGGCATAATAAGACCATCAAATTCACCATATTGTTCTCCTATTTGGGTAGTACCCAAGAAAGAAGATGCGTCAGGAGAGAAAAAATACAGAATAGTTGTAGACTATCGAAGCCTTAATGAAAAAACAATCAGCGATAAATTTCCCATACCCGTAATGGATGAAATATTAGACAAGTTAGGAAAATGTCAATATTTCAAAACAATTGATTTGGCTAAAGGATTCCATCAAATTCAGATGGACGAAAAATCGAAAGCAAAAACAGCATTCTCGACCAAGAAGGACATTTCGAATATACACGAATGCCATTTGGCTTGAGAAATGCACAAGCAACTTTTTAACGTTGTATGAACAATCTTTTAGGAGATTTAATTTACAAAATTGTCCAGTTTTCATGGATGACATAATAGTGTATTCCACTTCATTGGAAGAACACATATTAGCATTGAAAAAAGTTTTAGAAAGCTCAGAGAAGCAAATCTAAAACTACAATTAGCTAAGATGCGAATTCATGAAAAAGAAACTGCATTTTGGGACATATAATAACAACGGAAGGAATAAAACCCAACCCAATCAAAATAAAAGCTGTCAAAGAATTTCCAATCCCTAAGACGCCAAAAGATATAAAAAGATTTTTAGGATTATGAGGATTTTACAGGAAATTCATACCAAACTTCGCAAAAGTCGTGAAGCCAATGACTATAAAGCTCAAGAAAGGAGCTAAAATCAACGAAAAAGAACAAATACACATTGAAGCCTTTGATAAATTAAAGCTACTCATAACATCAGAACCAATATTAGTATACCCGGATTTTAAGAAAAAATTCTCACTCACCACAGACGCTCGTAAATATGCGTTAGGTGCAGTTTTATCACAAGACCATAAACAAATATGTTACGCAAGTAGAACTTTAAGTGAACACGAGATAAAATATTCAGCAATAGAAAAAGAACTATTGGCAATAATATGGGCAACAAAAAATTTTAGATCATACTTATTTGGAAGAAATTTTGAAATACTTAGCGACCACAAACCGCTTATATGGCTAAATAACATAAAGGAACCAAACATGAAACTACAAAGGTGGAAGATAAGATTAAATGAATTCGACTATGAAATCAAATACATACCAGGCAAAGAAAACTACGTAGCGGATGCCCTTTCAAGAATTAAAACCGAAGAAAATACCACAGAAGAAAATTTCATGGTGATTGCTCAAGATAGCATAGCAGCAACAATACATAGCGCAACAGAAGATAACCAAAATTGTATCCAAATCACAGAAAGACCATTGAATTATTATAATCATCAAATAGAATTTATAAAAGGAAATACTGAAGAAATAAGAAAATTAACTATTTTCACAAAACAAAGATTATAATAAATTATACAGAAATAACAATGGAAAAAGCAAGAGATCATAAAAGAATATCTTTGTGCAAAAAACACCGTTATATACTTCCCACATGAAGGTGACTATGCAAAATTCCAAAAGGCTTACTTAGAAATAATACAAAGAGATTGCCCGATAAAAACTATGAGGACCACAAATAAATTAAAAGATATTCAAACTTATTCAGAATTAAAACAAATCATATTAAACGACCATACAAACGAATGCGTAATCTGTAATATATCAAAAGTGGAACACAGGGATACAAAATTTAATTATGAAATAACACCTGAGGTCTTCAACACTAGAGCAACATACGTTATAGATTTTTATATGGTCAATAATAAACAATTTTTATCATGCATAGACGTATATTCAAAATACGCTACATTAATTGAAATACATGGTAAAGATTGGTTAGAAGCAAATCGAGCATTATTTAAAATATTCAACGAAATGGGAAACCATTAAAAAATTTGGTTAGAGTCAGAAAATGTTAAAATTCAAATCACAACAAGCAAGAACGGAATATCAGACGTAGAGCGGTTTCATTAAACAATCAACGAAAAACTAAGAATAATTAATTCGGACACAAACAAAGAAAATAAGTTAACCAAATTCGAAATAATAATTTACACTTATAATCATAAAACAATACATAGCACTACTGGTAGAACACCAGCAGATATCTTTATTTATGCCGGATCACCAGCATACGATACCTAGTTAAAAAAAATTAAAAAGATCAATAAGTTAAACGAAACAAGAAAAACTTACGAAGTAGACACAAACTATAGAGAAATGCCACTTATCAAATCAAAAACTACAAATCCATTCAGAAAAACCGGCATAATAAAACATTTAGATAACAAACACTTCGAAGAAACGAATATAGGTAGGAAAATTATACATTACAAAACCCAGTTCAAAAGAAAAAGAAAATAAATATAAACAAATATAACAATAATTTCAGGTCAACTACGGAAGATCCATCTACCAATCCACCCGATAATGATGTTAATACTAACGATTACAATAACTCTGGGTAATACCCAAAATCCAGAAATTAACCCAAAAAAAGCACAAAACGGGTACGTTTTATTTAAAACAGGCTCATTGAGAATACCTTCAGATTTCGAATACCATTGCCTAACAGTAAACCTAACTCAAACCGAAAATACGGAAAAAGATTTGATATCTCAGACACATACTTTTAGTACTCTACCCGAAATAAAATATCTAGTAGAAAAACTGCATAGAGAAATGAATGGAATAAGAATAATCAAAAGACAGAAACGGGGACTCCTAAATATTGTAGGAAAAGGCTACAAATATTTATTTGGCACATTAACGGAAGACGACAAAACAGAACTCGCTGAAAAAAAACACGATTTAGAGTCCAATAGCATAACCAACTAAACAAAGTCATAGAAGCAATCAACCATGGTATTCAACAATTCACCGAATACATCGAAGATATTGAGATGTGAATGCAACTGACCAGATTGGGAATTTTAACCCAAAATTACTAAAACACGATCATTTATTAAATGTTGATTCAGAAAAACTGTTAAATATAAAAACATCAACATGGATAAAACCCGAGACAAACGAAATTCTAATAATATCACATATACGAAAACGTTGTCATTAGAAACTTTATATTCAATAATACCATATTCAGACGAAGAAAATAATATTTTAACCGAAACTATTAGAGATAAATATTATTTACACAAGAATAAAACTTATTCAACAACAGAAAAGAAACTAATAACAAACAAATGTATAAATGGTATCTTGGAACAAACAAAAGTTGAATGTAAATTCACAAAAACAAGAAAAAACTATGAAATAAACTTCATAGAACCAAACGTAATATTAACTTGGATTAACCAAAGTCACACTTAATCAAAATTGTATACCACAAAAAATTGCAATTTTAGGAAATAACATTATCAAAGCAACCAACTGCACTGTACAATTAGAAGATATCCAGATAACAAATGTAATATCTGATTTTATACAATCCGTTTGTATAAGTAATAATATAACTAAAACAGAGCCGTTAGCATTCGTACAAACTAAAGAACTCATAAGAGTACATGCAAGAACTAACAATACCTTATTAATCATAAGCTTAACATTAGTGACAATATTGCCAATAGTAATAATAAGCTTTTCTTTGTTCAAATGCAAAAATTTACCAAAGCAAATAATAATCAAATATAAGAATGATGCAGCAACGACACCAACCATCGAAATTGAAGACGAAGCAACCGTAAAAAACGCGGACTTAGCAACGCCTAACGCTTGTGGACAAGCCAATTTCTAAGGGATGGGGAAGTGACATATCCAGATCACGCAGATCTCTCATGTCCACACTAACTGCAACAACGCCAACGCCACATAAACATAAACATAAACATTAGCAATCGAAACGCCACGCTCAGATCCCTTATGCAACATCAGCAAATTTCGTCAATAACAAACCCCACTGGAGCCAAACGCCTTCGTCAGCAGTTTCTAACATAAGCAATTTCACTTTAAACAAAAACCCTCCATAAGCCAATCATGAAATAAGACGCAAATGCGAGCTTTCTTTACCGATTAAGCCAGTAGCATAAGAGGTTACATTTTTACACCAAACTGAACAGACGTGTTTTGATGAATAAGGAATTATATTTTTTTAATCAAAAACCGTAATCAGACATTCAATTGGCGCAGCCGGTAGGATAATATTGAAATATCGTGAAACGTCGTAAATCTTTCGAGAAAACGTACTAGTGTTCCGTGAAAATAAACTGTTATCCGCATAAGGACCCCGTGATCCTTGTTAATCTTTTTAAAAAAGTAAACATAAATACGCAAAGCAGACGACAAAGAATTTTCTTCTTGTGTACAAGAGAACCTTCAAACAAAGAAAAAAAACCGAAAAGATGCTGGAATCAGGATTGAACCAAGCACTGGAGCTCTTCCCAGGCGCAGACGCAAGGCAGACATTAATAATGTATAGCGCAATCCACATGAAGTATTTGTAAGTTCCTCCAAGAACTCGAGCAGAAATCCTTTAAAATATTAAATAAGTTAGTAATAGAAAATAATGCCGAAAATAAAACATTGTATACAAAGGCATTAAATAACACTGTTCGAGACGTAATACATAAAAGATTGCCAGACAGATTATACATGCAGCAACAACATGAAAATTAAAAGCAGTAGCTCAAGAACTAGGTTTATACGAAGACCGCGAATCAGAAAAACCAAAACCTTCAATTAACACACAGTGCAATAAATATAATAACAAATATTATTCTAAACCTCAACAAAATTACAGCCAAAATTATAATCAGAATTATAGGAACCAACAAAATTATAATACAAATTACAAAAAGCAAAATATTCAAAACGAACCAATAGTTAATAAGCAATTGTACAATGAATATCAATTAAAATTAAATGAAGGCAGAATGCAAAACCCTATCAATTATCAATCAAATAATAATAATAGACCACCTAACCAACCAATGAAAAGACAACGGCCTAGTACTAGTGGTCAATCAAAATGGACTGGACTGAAAATTTTCATCTAACAGCCTCGGAAACGAACACAGAACTCCATTCATAAGAATAGTTATGAATAACCAAAACTTGCGATGCTTAATAGATACAGGATCATCGGTAAATTTAATGAATAAAAATTTCTTTAACTTAAAAACTTCTAAAGAGAATACTACTTGCCAAACCATAATTGGAAAAATAAAACTAAATACGACCATATCATTAGCTCCTAGCAAACTTTGTCCCACGGATCAGAAATTTTACATTCATAATTTTTCCAAAAATTTTGACATCCTCTTAGGCCAAACGTTCCTTAAGGATTGTAGAAGTGAGATCAACTACGAAGACGAGTTTGTTAAACTTAATGATTTTCAATTATTATTTAAATATAATAACGAAAATAAAGAAGAAGAATATAAAGACCCACCACTAATAAAAGATACACATACAGCATACGCACTAGAAAACGAATTAGTAGAAAGCAATCAATTTAGATTAGAACATCTAAATAAAGAACAAAAATCCATTTTAACAAAAGTTTTGTTTGAATTTAGCGATATTTAGTATAAAGAGAGTGACAATTTGACTGTCGCAAATATTTTAGAACACGCTATCAATAAAAAAATGACGACCCTTGTTATAGGAAACCTTATAAATATCCTCAAAGCTATGATGAGGAAGTTAACAGACAAATGAAAGAAATGATGCGTCAAGGTATTATACGACCATCAAATTCACCATAAAAAACGGTTAGCGATAAATATCCCATACCTATAATGGACGAAATATTAGAAAGTTAGGAAAATGTCAATATTTCACAACAATTGATTTAGCCAAAGCATTTCATCAAATTCAGATGGATGAAAAATCAATATCAAAGACAGCATTCTCAACCAAAGCAGGACATTTCGAATATACACGAATGCCATTTGGATTAAAAAATGCACCAGCAACCTTTTAACGTTGAATGAACAATCTTTTAAGAGATTTAATTTAAAAAAATTGTCTAGTATACATGGACGATATAATAGTGTATTCCACTTCATTGGAAGAACACATATTAGCATTAACTAAAGTTTTTAGAAAGCTCAGAGAAGCAAATCTAAAAATACAACTAGTTAAATACGAGTTCATGAAAGAGAAACCGAATTTCTAGGACACATAATAACAACGGAAGGTATAAACCTAATCCAATTAAAATAAAAGATGTTCAAGAATTTCCAATCCCTAAGAGGCCAAAAGAAATAAAAAGATTTTTAGGATAATGTGGATTTTACAGGAAATTCATACCAAACTTCGCAAAAGTCGTGAAACCAATGACTATAAAGCTGAAGAAAGGAGCTAAAATCAACGAAAAATAACTAATATACATAGAAGCCTTTGATAAATTACAGCTACTCATAACATCAGACACAATATTGGTATACCCGGGTTTTAAGAAAAAAATTCTCACTTACCACCGACGCTAGTAATTATGCGTAATATGTTACGCAAGTAGAACTTTAAATGAACTCGAGATAAAATACTCAGCAATAGAAAAAGAACTATTAGCAATAATATGGGCAACAGAAAATTTTAGATCATACTTATTTGGAAGAAATTTTGAAATACTTAGCGACCACAAACCGCTTATATGGCTAAATAACATAAAGGAGCCAAATATGAAGTTACAAAGAAGGAAAATAAGACTAAATGAATTCGATTACGAAATCAAATACATTCCAGGCAAAGAAAATTATATAGCCGATGCACTGTCAAGAATTAAAACAGATGAAAATAACCTAGAAGAAAATTTTATGGGAAAGCAGCAACAATACACAGCGCAAACGAAGATAACCAAAATTGCATTCAAATCACAGAAAGACCATTGAATTATTATAATCATCATAAAAGGAAATACTGAGGAAATAAAGAAAATTAGCTATTTTCACAAAACCAAGATTATAGTAAATTACATAGAAATGACAACAGAAAAGCAAAAGAAATCATAAAAGAATATCTATGTGCAAAAAACACTGTTATATACTTACCACATGAAGGTGACTACGCAAATTTCCAAAAAGCTTATTAGGAAATAATACAAAGAGAGTCCGATAAAAACCATGCGAACCACAAAAAATTGAAAGATATTCAAACCTATTCAGAATTGAAACAAATCAAATTAAATGACCATGCGAAACTTCTACATACAGGAATAGAAAAAACCATAGTAATGTTCAAAGAAAAATATTGTTTCCCAGATTACCAAAAATTAATACAAAACATAATTAACGAATGTGAAATTTGTAATATATCAAAAGTAGAATACAGAGACACAAAATTTAGCTATGAAATAACACCTGAGGTCTTCAATCCTAGAGGAAAATATGTTAGAGATTTTTATATGAACAATAATAAGCAATTTTTAATTTTTTTCAATGACATGGGAAAACGTTTAGAAATTAAAGCATATAAGGACTCAGCATTCATGAGCGCAGCATTAAAAATTTGGGTAGATTCAGAAAATGTTAAAATTGAAATCACATCAAGTAAGAATGGCATATCAGACGTAGAAAGGTTTCACAAAACAGTTAACGAAAAATTAAGAATAATTAATTCAGACACAATTGAAGAATATAAATTAACAAAATTCGAAATAATACTTTACACGTATAACCATAAAACGATACATAGCACTATTGGTAGAACACAGATATCTTCATTTATGCCGGATACCAGCATATAATACCCAAGTGAATAAAATTAAAAATATCAAAAAACTAAATGAGAAATGAAAAACTTATGAAATAGATACAAATTATAGAGAAATGCCACTTGTCAAATCAAAATAACAAACCCATTCAGGAAAACAGGCATATAATAACACAGCTAGACAACAAACACTTCGAAGAAACGAATAGAGGTAGAAAAATAATACATTACAAAACTAAGTTCAAAAAGAAAAAGAAAATAAACAAAAACAAATATGAAACAAATGAAAGTTAAATGTAAATTCACAAAAGCAAGAAAAAACTATGAAATAAATTTCATAGAACAGAATGTAATATCAGATTTTACATAAAAATTGTTCCAAAATGAACACTAGTATATATAACATGAACACTAGTTTAAGTAAAGATAAAAATATGTAAGCATTTACAAAGTGCTCAAGTGACATCTGCATCCACTTGAGTATATGATAAGTAAAAATAGACTAAATATAACAAAAATCAACCCTTGCTGGGGTTAGAAATGTCTACTGCGTAGAAACTAAGTATACATTGTTAGCTATATAAGGCTAGGATTTTAAGAAATAAACTCAGTACGAACTTACAACTCGACATTTGGTCATTCGAGACTCTCTATTGTTTTCCCCCACAAGTGGTAAGAGACATAGAGTATAAACCAGCACCTTAAAGTCTGATATACAGCTACAGGTTGCAAAAATAATTTACTTTGCTCTCCCCCACCAGTGGTAAGAGGCATAATAAATATTTTGTTTAAACGAAAGAAGATTGTTTAAAACAAATAATACTTATATATGAATGTAATTTTTTACATTTTTATATAGATATACAACACAGAAAAGTGTTGGGCATATTCGAGGCCAAAAACATCGAAAGTGAAGTAAAGTGAAGTGTTAGAAAAAACAAAAACATATTTGTCAAAGGCCAAAAACATCGAAAGAGTGAAGTGAAGTGAAAAAAAACACACACAAAAAACATCGTCGCGGGATCTTCATCGCTGGACAATTGTCGTCGCGGGAGAAAATAGGCATAGTGCAAAATCTTCGCTGGAAAAATCTTCTTCGCTGGACAATAGTCGTCGCGGGAGAAGATAGTCGTCGTTGAAATCTTCGCGGAAAAAATCTTCTTCGCTGGACAATAGTCGTCGCGGGAGAAAAATAGTCGTCGTTTTTTTAATCTAAATTTTTATATATAAGATGACAAAAATGTTCTTGGACAAGAAAGTAGACGCGTTGAAGAAGCAGGCAGCTCTAATTAATAGGCTTAATACTATAGAGCAGGATTTTAGTCAGTTCAACCCAGAGGAGGTAGAAAAGATAAAATCAAAGTTGATGTCAAATAATGGAGACTTGGTCAAAATGGGAGTAATCGACCATGATTACTTCAATGCGAAGCATTTTGATCAAGCCATGCTGACAATAACTCGATTGCAGAAGAAGGCTGCGGAAGAAGTAGGAACGGGATCATCAATAAAAAAGCCATTAGAAGAAGGCAGTGAATAAGAATTGGGGGATATTGAAAACCCATTGCGACAATATCTAAGGGAAGTTGAGGAGGAAGTAAGAAATATTAATAATGTTAAAATCCTAACATTACACAGAAATAAAATTTATTTTCGGTGGGACAGAATCTTACAAAAGACAAAACAATTCGAAAACAACTTGCAGATTATGGATCAAGTTGAAGAATTAAGATTCGATGTAGAAAACATGCTCAGTATATGTGAGCAAGGAACAAGTGGCAATGTTGGAGTTTCAGAAGGACTACCAGCATTCCGTAAAATTGAGGTACCCACATTCTCGGGAGTAGAGAAAGAATGGGACATATTTTCAGAATTATTCTCTGAAATAATTCATAAAAAAGAAGACATTAGTCTATCTCTTAAATTCAACTATTTAAAAAGTGCTTTAGGAGCAGAAGAAGGAGCATGGTGTCTCACTTGCTGACGGAAGTTGAAAATGCAGATATCAGCTTGTTATACCAAGCGATGTGGAAAAGAAACGCAAATATTTTCACAGCAGTTAAATCGTCTAATTGAGTTATCCTATCCGAAGAAGACTCACAGAGACTCAGCTCATTAAGTTCTGTACAGAAGTTACAAGAACAACAATTAAAAACCTATTATCAATTTAAAAGAATATTGTCCAATTTGCAAGGATCTGGACGTAATATATTTAATTGTTTTAGTTAAAAATATGACTTTACAAATAGGGTCGAAAAGTTAAAAAGGAACACATTTGCATAAGATGCTAAGACATACGATAAACAAGCGGTGCAATAGCGAAGATATTTGTGCGTTGTGCAATAGAAAGCCTAACACAATGCTTCATATAAATAGTGAAAGTACAAATTCATGTGTTACTAAAGAAAGAGCACTATTAGCTAAAGCAATAATAAAAGTAAAGTCATCAAATGGAGGTTATGAAAAATTTAGAGCACTAGTTGATAGTGGTGCAAAGCACGTTCATTTCTGAAGAGGCACTCCAAATTCTAAAGCTACATAGAATAAAAAGATCACTGAAATTAGTGGGGTAGGTTCAGAGAGCAGTACATATAAATATAGAGTAATATTGGACATAAAAACTCCAAATTTATATAAAAAAAACCCTACAAAATTGAGGCAATTGTATTGGCTAAATTAATGAGGGCCCTACCAGTTAAATCGCTCAATATTAATCTCAAAGATTGGGATAGCTATACTTTAGCTGACCCCAAATTTAATATATCATGCTGTATAGATATTATTATTGGTGCAGATTTATATATGCATATTCTTAAAAAGGATTAGTAAAAAGGGGTGGACTGCTAGGTCAAAATACGGACTTTGGTTGGATAGTATCTGGTTGTGCGAGGTCCGAAAGTAATAAATCAGTCGTCGCAACAGCCATTAGAAACATTAATTTAGAAAGATTTTGGGAGTTGGAAAAGGATGAATTAGAAGACATTGAGAAAGAAACATGTGAACAAAATTTTATCCGAACAACAAAAAAAGATCAAGATGGGAAATATGTAGTCACTATTCCATTTAAAGATAATAAAGAGATATGTAATTAAAAAAACCAAGCAATGGCACGTTTTGCCAACTTGGAGAAAAAATTAGGAAAAAACAATAAACTAAAACAAGAATATATAAAATTCATGAACGAATATATGAAGTTGGGACATATGGTTGAATCTAGCGAAGAAGGAGAATATTATTTACCCCACCAAGCAGTAATAAGAGAATCAAGCTTGACGAACAAAAGATCGGGTGGTTTTTGACAGCTTCCGCAAAATCATCAAACAATAAAAGTTTAAATGATGTCATGTGGGTTGGTCCGGGAGTTCAGAAGAACATATTTGATATAATAATAAAATGGCGGAAATGGGAATTTGTAGTATCTGCCGATATTGAGAAAATGTATAGGCAGATTACATTGATGAAAAAGATCTAACTTATCTGCACATACTGTAAATAGAATCGCCAACTAAACAAATAAAAAATTAGAAAATGACGACTGTTACCTATGGCACGGCATCAGCTCCATATTTAGCAACAAGAGTGTTATTAATATTGAAAATAACTGCAGTAACAAAAGAGTCAGAGAAACAATTAAAAATGACTTTTATATGGACGACCTAATGACAGGAGCCGACACTATGGAAGAAACTAAAAATCTAGTTAAGCTAGTGTTAACTGAGCTGGGAAATGCAGGTATGAATTGAAGGAAATGGAAACACCCCAGAAATAATAGACATTGTAGAAAATACTGGAGAAAATAAAATACTAAGTATCGAAGAAAACGAGGCTGTAAAAATGCTACGATTGCAATGGGAACCGCTCAAAGATGAGTTTAAATTCGAAGTAAATTGTGGAAATAACACAAAAGTAAATAAAAGGCAAATACTATCTACATTAGCCAGAATTTATGACCCGTTAGGATGGCTATCACCAGTGACAATTGTAGGGAAGATGTTAATGCAAAGGGTTTGGATAACTGAACAAAGTTGGGATCAGGAATTATCGGATGGCGACGTAAATGAATGGACAACATACAAAAACCAATTAAAGTTACTAGAAGCAATTAGAATTCCAAGATGGATAAAAACTAAGATAAATGTATTAATACAACTTCATGGTTTTTCTGATGCATCGGATAAGGAGTTCGCAGCAGTGGTATATGCCAAAGTAGGAAATTCAGTTGTCATAATAGCCAGCAAAAGCAAGGTAAACCCCAAGAAAAATAGAAAAACAATTCCGAAGTTAGAATTATGCGCAGCACATCTTCTTGCAAAATTATTACAGAAAATCAAAGAGACTCTAGAAGGGATATCGGAAACTTATGCGTGGAGTGATTCCACAATAACGCTAGCTTGGATTAAAAGTGGAGTTAGCAAAGATAAATTTATCAGACGAAGAACAGACGAAATACGAAAACTGTCACATACAGAATGGAATTATGTACGATCCGAAGATAATCCAGCAGATATAGCATCTAGAGGAATTTGTGCTAGTAAATTAAAAAATTATGAGAATTGGTGGAAAGGGCCAAATGGTTAGCTGAAAATGAAGAAGCATGGCCCAAAGGAAAAATAGACGACAAGCAAATAAGCTTACATATAAGAATGACTAATTCAGAGAATTGCCTGATACATGAACTATTAGAAAAATATTCATGCATACAAAGGCTAGAAAGAATAGTAACGTATATACTGAGGTTTATCGAATTAAAATTAACAAAAAATCATATCCCTCATACCTAACAGTAAAGGAGCTTAGAAAGCAAATATAATATAATACGGCTACAACAAGCCAGCCAGTTTAAAACTGAAATAAAATATTTGACATACAAAAAACAAATTGAAACCAAAAGTAAAATATTGGGCTTACATCCTTTCTTAGATTCAGATGGAGTGCTTCGAGTAGGTGGTAGATTACAAAACGCTAGTGCAACATTTGACGTGAAGCATCCAATTATTTTAGATAAAAGTCATTTATCTTATCTTATAATAAAAAAGGCACACAAAGAAACCTTGCATGGGGGACTCAATTTAATGAGAAATTATATACAGAGGAAATTCTGGATATTTGGGTTAAGAAATTCTTTAAAAAATATTTAAAAGAATGTGTAACCTGTGCAAAGTATCGCAAAATAATGCCGAACAAATAATGGGAAATGTTCCAAAATACAGGGTTACTATGGCATATCCATTTTTGAATTCAGGTATAGACTATGTAGGCCCTTATTATATAAAATGCTCCAGAACCGAGGTCAGAGGCATATAAAGGGTACATAGCAGTATTTATTTGCACGGTTACAAAAGCGATTCACTTAGAATTGTTTGGGTTAACGTCAGATTCATTTTTGGCTGCATTTAGACGATTCTTAGCATGGAGAGGAAAATGTGCAAATATGTATTCAGATAATGGCACCAACTTTGTGGGTGCTTCTAGGAAATTAAAAGAAGAATTCAGAATGGCGATAAGCGAAAATATACAGATTATTCCGATATTGGAAAAAGAGAATATTGAGTGGCATTTTATTCCCCCGGCAGGACCTCACTTCGGAGGTATTTGGGAGGCTGGGGTAAAATCAGTAAAATACCATTTGAAACGGGTAATTGGAGACTCTCAATTGACATTCGAAGAAATGTCGACATTATTATGTCAAATAGAGGCAGTGTTGAATTCAAGACCGCTGTATACATCTGCGGACGATATAGATGACCACGAAGTATTGACTCCAGGCCATTTCTTAATTGGAAGGCCAACATTAGGAGCAGTGGAAGCCATAACAGAAGAAAAGATAGGAAATCTTGATAGATGGAAATTAATTCAAAAAATGAAGAGAGATTTCTGGCAAAAATGGAAAGAAGAATATTTATATACGCTGCAACAGAGATATAAATGGAAGCAGGATATAAAAAATATAAATGAAGGCCAGATAGTTTTAGTCAAAGATGAAAACTGCCACCCAGCCAGGTGGCCATTAGGAAAAGTTGAACAAGTACACAAAGGAAAGGATGAGAAAGTAAGGGTGGTTAAAATAAAAGTTCAGGAAGGTTCAATTACAAGACCAATTCACAAAATATGTCCTCTAGAGGGAATCCAGGATATTGAAAGAGAAAAATATAAGTCTAGAAAAAGCAGTAGAATTTCAAAAGTTGGACTTATGATAGTTATGATAATGCTAATGCTATGTTGTCAATTATCAAACGCATCGTCATTACCAGAGTGCAAAAGAAAGTGGACGGTGGAAAACTTAAATAACTCAGCAGCAATATATTTGGATCCCATGGGAGAGGTCGAAATAGTATCCTCCTCTTGGGATTTAGTTATATTTTACAAAATGGATCCATATTTTGAAATGATTGAAAAAGGTAGCATTCTAATCAGAAAAATGAGAGTTGTATGCGTAAAGCTTCTTGACTTTGAAGATCAATGCAACATAATTCTTAATCACACAGAAAAACAAATAATTGAACTTGAGGAAAATAATAAGCTTTTTATGCCAAGAGAAAAGTCGCGACTTAAGCGTTCACCGTTTAATTTTATTGGGTCATTGCATCATATGTTATTCGGTATTATGGATGCCGATGATAGAACTCAAATGGAACTAAACATGAGAAATCTGTTAGACAACCAACATAAAACGGTCGATTTAATTAAAAAACAAACTTCAATAGTAGATTCTACAGTAAATATATTAAAGAAATCTACTGATGAAATAAATACCAACTTTGACATAATGAATAGAAGAATAGAGAATATGACAGAGCTACTGAAAGAGAGTTATTTTGTGTACAAGGAATCAATCAACTTCTTCATGGTTACAAAGCAACTTGGATCCCTAATTGATGAATGTGAAAAGATTCAAACAGGAATTATAAGTCTACTGATTGACATTAATCATGGCAGAATTAATCCAAACATATTAAAACCCCATCAATTACAAGTAGAGATATCAAAGATCAAAGAAAGATTACCAGAAACATTTGTGCTTCCAGGAAAAACGCTGAGCTTAAGGAAATTTATAAATTAATGACAGCAAGAGTAATATTCATTGACAAAAAATTAATAATAAATACTAAAATTCCTTTGTTTAGTAGAAATCCTTCACAATTGTATAAAATCATTCCGATCCCAATCGATCATGTTGACCAAATCATAATGACACATGTAAAAGCGGAATATTTAGTTTATAACTTCGAAATAGATTCCTATCACTTAATGACGGAATCAACCTTAAACAGTTTGTCACAATTGGCAGTTAAATAAGAGGATTTGCGAAGGAAGTTGGCCTTGGAGTAGCGCCAATGACGGTTCTTGTGAGGTTACCTCTTTCAAACCAAATAAACTTGCCGATTGTGTTTACAGAACAGCATCAAAGTCTAAAACATACTGGGTTGAGCTACAAAAGAAAAATAGCTGGATTTTTAAGGTGCCAAAAAATGCAACGGCTAATATGCAATGTGGCAGTGCTCAACAGGAATTGAGAGACCTACCAGAAAAGGGTGCAGGCTGCACAGCTAGAACTGAGGATAAGATTCTAGTGGCACATTTTGATATGTACTTAAAGAATCAACTTGAAATTGTAACACCATATATAGGAATGTTTAGAGAGGTACCAGAAGTTGTTTGGAATCCATTAGGGCATCCTACGAACCATACAGAAGAGCTCCACAATTTAAAGAACGAATTAAACAGAATGAAAGAACATGAAATCAAGTTAAAGGAATTAAAATTTCATCAGTTATCAGGTCATGCGTCATTAGGAATAACAGTAATTTTAACTGTAATTATAATAATATATATAAGAAAAATCACTGTAAGAAGAAGATTACAAGCCATACAGTTTGTCGGGCCTAATAATTAAATAAATGATAACGCCGACTCTCGGCCGGCCCTTGGCAGAATGTTCAAACATGAACACTAGTTTAAGTAAAGATAAAAATATGTAAGCATTTACCAAGTGCTCAAGTGACATCTGCATCCACTTGGGTATATGATAAGTAAAAATAGACTAAATATAACAAAAAACAACCCTTGCATGGGTTAGAAATATCTCCTACGTAGAAACTAAGTATACATTGTTAGCTATATAAGGCTAGGATTTTAAGAAATAAACTCAGTACGAAATTACAACTCGACTCGCAACAAAGAGTGAATGTCCTTCGTTGCGCACAGTAAATGCGATGGTAGAAATGAATGTAGACCTCTGATGATATTGAGGCTATGAAGAACACTGACTTTATTGAGTAAAAATGCATGTCCTATATACAAAATTCTTAGACGATAATGTTTGCTTAGGACTAGTTATGCTATTTACGAGTTGACCTAAACAATCAATAGTTATCTATGGGTCATGTCTTAATGTTATCTTATCTACGACGCTGCTACGAGATAGTATCACAATCTTCTAACTGCAGGGTGTATCCTATTTGCTGTGTAAGTGCGCTATCTGCAGCGTACTTACAAATGGCTTATGATTAAATACGTATTAATTTATATGAACCTAAACATTCTCCTGGCCGTTGAATCGGTGATCAACCATCATCTAGATCAAGTGTGAATCGTTTTGGGGATGCTGATGGCACGGGTGTAGTGGCAGCCTCATTCCTTGAAGCTGCTGGTTGCAAGGTTCAAAGGCGTTGCTTCCGTAGTGTATAGTCTAGTAGCACAAGGACGGATGCCACTAAAGCAGCATAAGCGGCGATATGTTATGTTGATGTTGTATTGGACTTATTTGGTCGGGCAGCTCTTATTTGTTGAGTGTGTTCAATTTTAGCTGCAAGTCATCCAGTTCCTTATCTTCTTGTACATGGTTCTCTGATATGTTGAGTTTCGTAAAAGGTCCTTGAATGGTGTTTGGCTTGATTATGTTGCCAAAATGAGCATAGCCCTTTCTCACTTGACTTATAACGGTGTTGAACGTACTGATGCTAATTTCTGAGTTGCGTGCTGTACAACCTGATGACAACGTTAGTAGTCCGGTGTCCTTTAGTTGTATAGTAGACGGGGCTTGTAGTTCCATTGCAGAATGCGTTGCAAAGATCCAATTATTGGGACGGTGTGTTTTTGACCATACCATTCTGGTTTCTTTATGAGTTACTTGACACGTCGTTGGTATTTTGTTGTTGAACAGTTGAAACTCACACCGATTGTTAACATTAAACATAGCTTGATGGTCAAAGCATATGTATTCTTCATTCGGTAATGTTCGGCAGCGTTGCAGAT
Organism: Drosophila tanythrix; assembly: GCA_035043275.1. NCBI lineage: Eukaryota > Metazoa > Arthropoda > Insecta > Diptera > Drosophilidae > Drosophila > Drosophila tanythrix. The sequence goes on along the minus strand of JAWNNC010000365.1, from coordinate 36,952 downwards.
CATCTGTTGTGAGCCCATGAATTGATCCCTGTGGATGTTTACAGCTATAATAGGTGTCTTAAGCTCAAACAGTCGCCAGCTTGTAGAGTCCCACATTGGAATCGGCACAATATTAAACAGTTCTAATATTGATGTTGACACTAGTGGTAGTTTTATTCTAAATATTACATGATTGTCGGTGACTGTGCCTTCTGCTCGCATAATTCTGTACAGATGCATCACGTTAGATGATGTCACTGGTGGCATTTGATCTGGCGGCAAATGACCCCGTATTTGATCCAATTGCTCCTTTAATTGATCGGGGGAAATCAATATTGGGCTTATTGTATGGTGACGAATTCCAATAAGTACGTTAACTATTTCTGGTTGCATGCGTTGAAGGCCTGCTGCTAACAGTGTCAATTGAGCTGTTAATGCCAGGTAAGTCTCCGTGAGACGTGCACTAGTGTATTTTCCTCTGTTTTGGCTAATGATGGCAACTTGTTCTTCAAGTGGTTTTACTCGCTTGTCAGATTCAAATCTTGTCTTCTTGACAATGTTAATGGTCGAATCAAGTAATGAAGTTTGATTCTTCAGTAATGTCAGTAAAAATTCTTCGATTGTTTTTACCTTCTCTATCACCTTGCTCATTTTATCAGCGTATTCCGAGTCTAATACTCCGAATAGACTGTTCGCAATCTTACCCACTACATCGAATGGGGACCGGCGGTTTCGTGTACGCTGCATAAGTGAGTAATTCACGATAAACGTGACGAAAGTGCTGATATATGGAGTCATATGGACATGTATGATCTGTAGTTAATTCTGGGCATGTGTCATTGAATTCGTCTATGCCTGCACTAAATGTTTCCATATCTCGCCAGTATGGTTCCAATTCATAGTATATTACCATGATCCAGTCGGAAACTGCTCTCTTCATTGTTCCAATTTTCTCATAGTAGATTCCAAGCTTTGGGTCGAACCGTGTCACAAATACTGAATTTGTCAGTACGAAGGGTAGCATAAAGAGCAGGATTAATAAAGTCGAAGTTATGTTTGGCGACATTAGCCGTTTTCGTTGAACGGGTGGCGCATAATTTTTGTCTGTGTCCTCGGTTTCCTTGATAGGGCGTTTTTTGGCCATGTCTTCTGGAAATAACGGCGCAAGCCTGGTTATGGGTCGTTTGTAGATGCCTGAGGCAGTTTTGACGTCAACCACTCGAATGTGATTATCCTGGCCTGGATATGTGCGTACAATGCGTCCCATTGGCCAACTCATCACAGGTATGTTGTCTTCCTTGACTAGAACAAGCATGCCTTCCTTGACATTGGAGTTGACGGTTTGCAATTCTTGTAAATACTCTTGTGATCATTGCTTCCGAAATCCTTGCTTGAGTCTGGATACTAGTTCCCACCGTTTTAGTAAGGATTTTTCGTTGCGGTCTGTGTTGACATCGGGGGGAGCAGTCAGCGTTTCACCAATCAGAAAATGTGCTGGGGTGAGGGCTGTGTTGTCCGTAGGGTCATTTGACATTGGTGTAATTGGGCGAGAGTTTAAGATCGCTTCAATTTCGATGATCACCGTATTTAATTCTTCAAATGTTAGAGATGCGGTATTTGTCGTAGTAGCCAGCAGTCGTTTTGCAGACTTTACCGCAGCTTCCCATAGGCCTCCAAATGATGGCGATCGTGGCGGTATGAATTTGAAAGCAACTTGTTTTTTTTTGCAGTGATTGATGATCTCTGCTTTCTCGCCAAATATTGATCCTCCTAATACCTTTAGTTGGTTGTTTGCTCCAACAAAGTTGGTGGCATTGTCACAATGAATCGTTTGACATTTTCCGCGGCGGCTGAGAAAGCGCCGCAGGGCTCCTAAAAAGGCATTTGTAGTCAGATCGCTGACCAGCTCGATGTGGACTGCCTTTGTAGAGAAGCAACAGAATACAGCTATGTATGCCTTATGTGGTCTTTTTCCGCGAACTTTATGATGAATCCAAATTGGTCCGCAGTAGTCTACGCCTGTAGTGAGAAATGGGCGTGTTGGTGTCACTCGATCGGGTGGCAAATTGCCCATAATTTCATTCATTAATTTGGGCATTGCCTTGTTGCACGTCACACAATTGTGAACGATGTTTCTCGACATCTTTTTGTCGTTCAGAATCCAATATTGTTGTCTGGCAGTTGCTCGTAAGGCTTGAGCACCGCAGTGCATGTTGTCTTCATGCAGCTCACGCAATATCATCTTTACTATTGGATCGTTGTAAGGCAGCAAAATATGGTGCCTTGCATTGTATGGGAGTGGGGCTTGCTCCAATCTACCTCCAACTCGCATGAGTCCATCTGACTCTTGTATTGGTGAGTGATGAGATGGGACTCTTTTTGTCCACTGTGTTGTGGTGCTTTAAACTTTTCAGTTCAGCTATAAATTCATTTTGCTGTATTGTTCGTAGAATTATATTGCGAGCGCGGTCCAGTTCCATTTTACACAGCGTGGTCGTTGCTGATCTGTAACGCTTGTAGCAGTATCGCAACATGTAAGCCACAATGCGTTGTAACTTGAAAAATGAGTTGCTGTGTCGGCAGGTATACAACTCTTCGCCTGTTGCTGATTGAGTTGCAGCTAAGCTTATATACTTAGTTTTACTTTCCAGGTTGCTCGGAGAGATGATGGGAGGGGCTGTCCATTTGTATCTAGAGCCATGGAGAAAGAGTGGTCCATAGAGCCATAGACTGTGCTCTTGTAACTTTCGTGCAGATATTCCTCTTGAGAGCACATCTGCTGCGTTGTTGGCAGATGATACATGCCGCCAATTATTCTGACTTGTCACTGCCTGAATTTTCGCTATTCGGTTGGCCACAAACGTATAATATATGGAAGACGGTGCATTGATCCATGAGAAAAGTATCCTGGCACTGTGGTGGAGTCAAGGTTGAGATCGCGTCGAATACTGTCCGCGAGCTCAGCACCTAATAATGCAGCACATAGTTCCAGGCGAGGTAGTGACTGTTTTGCTGTTGGAGCCACTCGAGACTTTGAGCATATTAAACGCACAGATATTTGCTTGTTTTTGTACGTTGCGCGTACATATATTGCTGCGCCATATGCCTGTTCTGAAGCATCCACAAATATGTGCAATTCATTCGTGACTGGAGTTTTTCCATCGTACATGTGCCTTGGAATTTGCATTGAATTTAGGCTTTGCAAGTCCTCTCTATAATCCTTCCACTCGTTCTGAAGATTTATGAGTAATTCGTCATCCCAGTCGAGTTGACTCCCAGAGTCGTTGCATGAAAATTTTAGCCTTTACCACGACAGGAGAGAACAGGCCTAGAGGATCGAAGATCTGTGCCAGCTCCGAGCACACTACACGTTTTGTGATTCTTTTTGCTGTGCTGCTTTGTGTGCGGCCGCAAAATTGATCCTTTTGTGGCATCCAAATAATGCCCAATGTCTGCATGTCTCACTGTAATGTTCCAGTGTTTCGTCCAGCTTAATATTGCTTATGATATCATCCTTGAAGAATTTGCTCATTGTTTGAGCACCATTTTCGTAAGTTGAATCCCTTGTGGAGTAGTATTTTTACCAACTCCTGTCGAATTTTGATCACTTCTTGTATTGAATCTGCTTCTGTGAGACAATCATCTACGTAGAAGTCATCCCTTAGGGCAAAGGATCATAATGGTGAACTGCTTGTGTGAAGTGAAGCTATGTGATTTAGACACTTAGTTGCCAAAAACGGAGCCGATGCTGTTCCATATGTAACCGTTTTTAATCGATATTACTTTAATTCATCATTTGGATTTTTTCTCCAAACTATCATCTGATTAAATTGGTGTTCCGGGTTTATCCATATTTGGCGATACATCTTTTCAATATCTACCATAAATACGTACTTGTGCGTTCTGAATCTCAATAGAATTGACATGAGATCACTTTGCACCATGTCTTACATGATGCATCGAAGACAACTCTTAGTTTTGTGGTGCTGCTGTCAGGTTTCAGCACACAATGATGAGGGATAAAATAGTGAGATTTTGGAAGGAGCTTTCGAGGGACAGCTTTCATATGGCCCAATTGTTCGTATTCAGTCATGAAGTCCACATACGATTTCCAGATTTTTGAATCTGTTCTTCTTTCTATTGCGAGGAAACGTTTTTCTGCAGTCTCCAACGAGGGCCCCAGGGCTGAAGAATGTTCAGCAAACTGCAATTTTACTATGAATCTCCCATCTGCTGCAGTCTGCAAGTTCTCTACAGAAATGGCTCTCGCACTCCTTTTCAATTGGTGTACGATGCCTTTCTGTGGTTTCCAAATTGTCAATGGTCCAGAATCGCTCCATTATGGTATTTGTTTCCTCTCCCGTTGCTACTGCACAAATGGCTGCTGACATCCTTGAATTTTTGATTTTTCCCGCCACAACCCATCCCAACTTGGTCTCTTGCATGATTGGACCAGAGATTATTTTGTGTTGTTGCGGGAGCAATAGTGCATAATAATGTTCCGCACCGATAAGCATGCCGATTTTGCCAGGTTTATTGAACAGGGGATCTGCCAACGGTAGGTTTGCTGGCATGTTCCAATCTTTGTCATTTATACTTTGGGTTGGCTGATCCGTAATAATGTGCGGTAGAATATATGTTTCAATCCGCATTGTAAAGTCGTTGTGTAATGACTTTACCAACAAATTTGCACGAGCTCTGCTTGTCTTTTGTTGTCCACCGATGCCTTCAATTCGTAATGTGGAACCGTGTCGATTTAATGATAACAAAGAGGCGAGTCGTTCTGATATCACGTTGATCTGTGATCCAGAATCCAGCAAAGCCTTGAACGTTGCTTGTTGTCCATTATTTCCTTGGACTATTACTTTTGCTGTTGCAACTAGATTCATATTCTTGCTACTTGCTGATGCCACAATTGGATTTTGTGGCTCCAATGGGGAATTTTCCAAATGCAGCAGCGTATGGTGCCTTTTTTAGCTAAAACACGACCTCTTTATTCAAGAAACTGCAGCATGGTGTCCAGTTTTTGTATCTTCTTCGAGTTGCTTAGTGATTGCTCGTACAGCGTTTTATTTGTGCTGTCGAGCTTATTCCTTATGACCGCAATTAGAATAGGGTCCCACGTTGAAATGTGTAGTCACAGTCCCTTGAGAGATGCAAGGGACTCCAAGGTGACTATGTAAAGCTCCTTAAGCGATTTTACATTATCGTTAATTGCTTGTTGCATTAAGAATCGGTTCAATACCGTTGATGCAATGTCTCTTGGATTGTTGTAAGCGTCAACCAAGATGTTTCATGCGTAAAGGTAATTATCCTCTTTCAAGTCGATTTGGCGTTTTAGATACCACATTTTCTGAATTGTTGGCATGTTGGTATTGTGTATCATGGACACAAACATATCGAAAAATTGTGTCCATTTTAATATATCCGTCAAATTTGGGGATGGTTGTACTTTATTGTTTTTTGAAGCTAGTGCCCTTTGTACTTCTTCTTCTGCCTGTAGATACTCCTTTGTATCATATCCATTTTCTTCTGGGTTTTCAACTTCTTTATGCAGTCGAAAATGGACCTCTTGAAACTGTGCCCATAGATTCCTTGAGCTCTAATGCTGCGTGCTCTTGGGTGCTTTGGTGCAATGTGCGATGCAGTGACGCGATCATTGGTCTTTGTCGCCGGTACAATGCAATCACCTTGAGTTCTAAGGTGGATTGCTGACGCTGACCATCGCCAATCTCAAGCCTCTTGCTTGTGTCTTGATTTATGGTTTCAGCTTCGTTTTTCATCACTTCGGGGTCACCAAAATGTTTGTGTATTTTATGAGGGAAGTATTCAGTACATAAACTGACTACTAAAGGTCGTCCCAACTAGCACTTGAACTAGTTGGACTGCGGAGAGTGAATGTCCTTCGTTGCGCACAGTAAATGCGATGGTAGAAATGAATGTAGAATGCATGTTTTATATATAAAATTCTTAGACGATAATGTTTGCTTAGAACTAGTTATGCTATTTACGAGTTGACCTAAACAATCAATAGTTATCTATGGGTCATGACTTAATGTTAGCTTATTTACGACGTTGCTACGAGATAGTATCACAATCTGCTAACTGCAGGCCGCTCGACAGATGGTGTGAAATTATTTTTTTTATTGTCTTCGTTACCTACCTAAGTTCATTTTCTACGAAGATAGGAAAGCAAAAGATGATCAGGAAGCAGCCGATCTCAGCAGAGTATTTTCAATCTACCTATTTAACTCCATGGTTAAAGAATAACACTAAGAACATCACTCCTTTCTCGGGGAGGGCCACAGCAACTCTACCGTCGACGCCATCATAGCCAGGGGCTTTCGTGGTCTTTAGCCTGCGAATCTGCAAGCGGACCTCGCTAGGGGCGATAGGTGTGATCGGTTGTACACGATCGAGATCTGCATTTAAAAATGGCTCAGTATTCTGTACCTGGCTGGGTGAAGGAAGCGCAAAAGGCGTGATCCGGGCTTGCAGCTCATCCGCAAATGCCGATGCAATCTGTGCATCCGATCGACACCAAGTGTTGCCCGGCCGTCATCCACAAATTGAATCCATGCGCATCATATCCTGAAAATATTGGCTCTTAGTGTCAAAAAGCAACTTTCTCAGCTCGTACGCAGCCCGCCTAAAGTCCCTTAGATCCAAAGGATTGCGTGAGCTCATATATTGGCGACGCATTGCTCTCTTGTGCCTTACCAGATCCAAAATCTCAGTTTTTAAAAAAGGCTGAGCTGGACTGGGAGGCGAACAAGGAAGTTGGCCAAGCATGGAGTATTCCGCCGCCGCGTTAATATTACGCTGGAATAACTCCGCTGCGTCGTCTATATCAGCCGGTGAACTCAGCTCTATGTTCAAGTTGACAAGCTGCTCCAATCTCTGTGATTTGATCGGAATTAAGCTCAATTCGTTCAGATATACCAAGACAGGCAGAACGTATTCCAGAGTACACGGCAGTCAATTGCTGTCGGCCTATGACTACCGTACGAATAGTGCGTTGCATCTCCCGTGGCAAGTACTTGCAGGTTGGAGTCTCTCAAGTAATCCGCAAGCACAATCCCACGGCGAGTGTCCAAATCAGCACCCCAGAGATGGTGTTGGGCCCAAGCTCTTCGAAGCGGAAGCGATCGGCCGAGGGAACCAGGTTTATTGGCCCCGGCTCTGTTGTTGACCATGCTGACCATGCTGTTGACCGCTGAGTCCCTACTGTTGATAATGGTCAGCAGATGATGCAGTTTAATTCTCCTGCACCATCTGCAACCAACAGTGGTGACACAATTGAGTCACAGCCCACTGTGCACGTTTCGATTCCGACACCTCTTTCTAGCAGTGCTCCTAGGACTCTTAATGTAGCGTTGATGAGCCAAATAAATTTTTCTGTTCCCCTTAATCTCCGTACTATAATGATTATAACAAATTATACCACGTAATCAAATCAGAATCCTCCATTTCTATAATTAAAAACTCAATTTTAAATGTCCTATCTCGGGAATAACCTTTTTGCATGCACAGGTAGTGGATAACTAATTCTTACTAATTATCTTTGGTCTGATTGGGTTTTTTCTGGGTTTTCCCCAATTCATGAAACAAATTTTGGACCATTTTGTAATTAAGTACCCCCAGAAATCATATAAATATTTCTTACTTTATATTTATTCACAATTTTAATTTAATTTAAAATTAAATTAAATTAAATTTTTTATTTGTTGTATTTTTTGTGTCGACTGACCGTAGTTGAGAGAGTTATGAAGCGTCGAGAGAGAGCACGAAAGTAGAGAGAGTGAGAGTAATAAAGCGCACACAAAAACCGCTATAACAACTACAATGCAAAGCGGTCAAGCATGCAATGAGGGACAACGAAACAAAATCAAAAACAAAACACAAGCTGTTAACCGTGCTCACAATGTTTACAAGAATAACACTTTAATGTTTTGTAGCAAAATTACTAACAGAAAACCGAAATGAACAAAGCAATTAAATTGAACCAAAGCACAGATATTTGTTATATTAAACAAATAAAATGTGCGAGTTAAAACTTAATAACAATCTCAAACAGACACAGCACCGCAAAAAGGCAACCGATCACAGCAAAGGCTAAGATGTTATTATGATTAATAAGGTATATATATATATATTAATAAGGTATTGTTTGTTCTCTTATGAGTTCTTTAGTTTGTAAGAATGCTAACGGCTCTGTTTTAGTTATATTATTACTGATATAAACGGTTTGTGTAAAATCTGATATTACATTTGATATCTGGATATCTTCTAATTGGGCAAAACAATTGGTTCCTTTGATAATGTTGTTTCCTAAAATTTCAATCTTATGTGGTATATAGTTTTGATTAAGTGTGACTTAGGTAAGTACCAAGTTAATATTACATTCAGTTCTATGAAATTTATTTCATAGTTTCATTTGTCTTGTGTCATGTCATGTGTCTGAGATATTAAATCTTTCAGTATTTTCGGATCTTGTTAGGTTTACTGTTAGGCAATGGTATTCGAAATCTGAAGATATGTTTTAAATAAAACGTACCGGTTTTGTGCTTTTACTTGTTTGGGTAGTTTGGGTATTACCCTGAGTTATTGTTAGCGTTGTTATTATCATTAGCAGATGAGCCGTTAGATGAATCTTCCATAGTTGTCCTGAAATTATTGTTATATTTGTTAATGTTTGTGTTCTTTTTCTTTATGAATTTTGTTTTGTAATGTATGATTTTTCTACCTCTATTCGTTTCTTCGAAGTGTTTGCTATCTAATTGTTTTATTATGCCTGTTTTCCTGAATGGATGACTTGTTGTTTTTGATTTGATAAGTGGCATTTCTCTATAGTTTGTATCTATTTCGTAAGCTTTTCTTTTTTCGTTTAGCTTGTTGATCTTTTTTAATTTTATTCACTTGGGTATTGTATGCTGGTGATCCGGCATAAATAAAGATATCTACTGGTGTTCTACCAGTAGTGCTATGTATCGTTTTATGGTTATACGTGTAAAGTATTATTTCGAATTTTGTTAATTTATTTTCTTCGTTTGTGTCTGAATTAATTATTTTTAATTTTTCGTTGATTGTTTTGTGAAACCGCTCTACGTCTGATATGCCGTTCTTACTTGTTGTGATTTTAATTTTAACGTTTTCCGAATCTAACCAAATTTTTAATGCTGCACTCATGAATGCTGAGTCTTTGTCTGCTTTTATTTCTAACGGTTTTCCCACTTCGTTGAATATTTTTAATAATGCTCTTTTTGCTTCCAAACAATCTTTACCATTTATTTCTATTAATGTAGCGTATTTTGTGTATACGTCTATGCATGATAAAAATTGCTTATTATTGATCATATAAAAATCTATAACGTATTTTCGTCCAGGGTTGAAAACCTCAGGTGTTATTTCATAACTAAATTTTTTGTCCCTGTGTTCCACTTATTAGTTTTTGGTAATCTAGGAAATAATATTTTACTTCAAACATCACTATAGTTTTTTCTATTCCTGGATGTAAAAGTTTTGTATGGTCGTTTAATATGGTTTGTTTCAATTCTGAATAAGTTTGGATATCTTTTAATTTTTTTGTGGTTTTCATAGTTTTTATCTGACAATCTCTTCGTATTATTTCTAAATAACCTTTTTGGAATATTGCGTAGTCACCTTCATGTGGGAAGTATATAACGCTTTTGCTTTTTTCGTTGTCTTTTCTATGTAATTTATTATAATCTTAGTTTTGTGAAAATAGCTCATTGTCTTTATTTCTTCGGTATTTCCTTTTATAAATTCTATTTGATGATTAAAATTATTCTCTCTATGTGGTTTGAATACAATTTTGATTATCTTCGTTTGCGCTATGTATTGTCGCTGCTATGCTATCTTGAGCATTCCCCAAGAAATTTTCTTCTACGTTATTCACTTCTGCTTTAATTCTTGAAAGTGCATCAGCTACGTAGTTTTCTTTGCCTGGTAGTTTTAGATTTGCTTCTCTGAGCTTCTAAAAACTTTTTTTAATGCTAATATGAGTTCTTCCAATGAAGTGGAATACACTGTTATGTCATCCATGTAAACTAGACAATTTTTGTAAGCATATCAATCACATGATTGAGACCATAAAGTGTCATTTTAAAATCATAATATCAGATAAGTAATGCAAATTATTTATAAATCAATATGCTAATCAAATTGAATTTTGATAGTGAGCCTTCATAAGATTGGGTATATTTTTCCATCGTTCTTATGTTGGAAATCTAATTTCAAATTTTGGATTTAAATCAAATCAAATCAAGTAAAATTTATGATTCAAAGCGCACTCAAAAATAAAAAAAAAAATACACCGCGCACTTCATGTTTACAAAAATAACAATTTTTGTGATTTGTAGCAAAATTACTAACAGAAAACCCAAATTACCAAAGCAATCACAGAAAAATTTAAGAGAACTAAAGCACAGATATGTTTTATATTAATCAAATTAAATGCACGAGTTAAAATTTAATAACAATCACGAACTGGACACAGCACAGCAGAAACACAACCGATCACAGCAAAGGCTAAGACAGTTGTTTATTATAAACAGACCTTGGTCTGAAGAACTTGTGGAATGGTTTGGATGCCTGGTGGTCTCAGCTCAGCACCAGTCGCAGATCTCTGCCCGGGTGGACAATACTTTCTCTGCAAATCGTGGGCACAACATGCATAAAAGAAACATAACTCTTCCGCAGGATATCCCTGCAAACGAATTCGCAAGTCGAATGGAGGACCGAGCACTAGACGGGGGGAGGTCATCGTATGTGGTAGTTCAGCCTCCACACCGACCCACTTCAACACCAAGGGTGCCCATTGCACAGCATGGTCACAATCAGCAGCCACCAGCCTCGAGACAAAAGGTGTGGTCGGAGCACCCCGACCACCAAATCCGGCATCGAGGGCTGGTGGGCAGGCGGCACATCGACCGAAAAGAAGGGGAGTATCTCCCACCGAGGGGCCAACCCGGTGGGTTGGATGACCCGAAGCGTAGAAATCTCTGCGGTTCACGGGTCAAATGGTACCTGAGGTACCTCCAGCAGGGAAAGGCCCCGGATGATGCCCTCAAAAAGGCCAAAGAGCCGAGGGATACTACTGTTGGGACACCGGCCCCCAAAGGATGCAGCGGCGCGCTGACACCGCCAACGGACACCCCTAAAAGGTGGTGACATAAAGTAAGGGTCAGAAGGACCTGGACACCTTCATGGCAGCTCCCGAGAATCCTCGCCAAACCTACGCGGCGGCGGCCAAGACTGGCAAGGTGGCAGTGTTGCCGTAGGATTATGCCCAGGAAATGCTAAGCAACGAAGGTCTGTCCGCACTAGAAGAGGCGATAGTGGATAACCTCGTAGCGGGTCACGCCACAGGGTGGGACACCACAGTGTCGTTCGCGAGCATTCATTTAAGGGTCGGCTATCTGCTGATCGAATGCTCCATCGAAAGCTCAGCCAAATGGATGGCAAGCGTAGTGCCACGACTAAGCTCGTGGAAGGGCGTGCCCCTTGAGGGAAAGGTGACGGCATACCGTCACCCCACTGCATCACAGTTTATTGCCCGAGGAGCAAAAGCCTATCCACCCACTCCTTGGTGGCCATTCTGGGATTCCAGAATAGGATGGAGACCTCCACGTGGAATTTATTACAAGGAGGAGTGAGGGTGAAGGAGCCCTCCTAGTAATTGGCATCGACGAATTATCCAAAGGGATGATTGCTGAGAATGGCTATCAGGTCAGCTTCCGTATTTTCAGGCTCGGAGCATTCGGTCACACTCAAACTTTTTGCAGCGAAAAAATAATTATTTTTATTTTATTTTATTTTTTTTTAAGCGTGTGAGTGTTTCGCCTTACTCTCTCCCGATTTGAAACTATCGACGCTCGCGAGCAGTTCTGCTGGTGCAAAACTATTTTTGCAAGAGGCCCTCACTCAGTGTGATTTCTGCGTGCGCCGCCACCACTCTGCTAGGTTGTGTGAGCTTGGTGCGCCCAAATTTTGCACCAATATGAGCAACACCCCCCATACCGCCACTCCCCGCGACGCGCCTGATACTGCAGCTGCAGTTTCCTGGTGCTCGCCATCTCCTGCCAGGAAGACCAGCGAAATCCGCTATAATCAGCGCTCTCGCTCGGCAAACAGCAACAGCAACAAAGTTAACAATGCAAGAATTGCAAATGCCAACAACAATTACACTGCTAACAACAATATAAACAACGCCAACAACAACAACGACACTAACTAACACCGAAAAGTATATTGGTGATATTAACGCCAACAACAATGCCAGAAAAAAATCGCGACAATCAATGATTACAGCGCCACCAACTTCTGCTGGTGCCCGTGCAGCACCGCAAGCACTAGAGGATCGGCTGTCAAATTCTGACTCAGACATCGAGTTAGTTGATATGGCAGAGAAGACTACAGTTGTGCCTACTTCACCAATTTATCAGTCGATTACAAACGATATAGACCCAAAACTAAGCGCTGCCGCTGAGATACGCGATGGTTCACAGTCAAATACTTGCAATGCGGAACCACAGCCTACAATGCCTTCAAGGCCCTCTCCACTTATTACTGAGGATATCACCAACGTTGTTGGACTGTTAGCAGCACTAAATGCAGTCACGCCGCCTGACAGCTTTATGCTTAAATGCATTGGTGGTGGTACTGTGAGAGTTATGCCAAGTGGTATTGACGCTTACAGGGCAATCCAAAGACTGTTTACAGAGAATCGAATACCTTTTCACTCCTACCAATTAAAGGAGGACAGTGGTTTCCGGTTAGTGATCAGGGGACTGCATCCCTCGCCGCAGAAATTTAATTGCCTCAGAGATGAGGTGGACAGATCTGGGCACACGGTGCGTGGTGTCCAAAAAATCGTTAGTCGTGTTAATAAGAAGGAGACAAACCTTTGTTATTTATAGTTGGAGCCGCCTGCGAATAACAAAGAGATTTACAACCTTTTTTTTTTTTTTAATGTAGCAATTTAATTTAATATTGATCAACCTATTGAAAGGTTATAAAATATTGTTTTGGAGATAGTATACATGATAGCAGGAATTTAAATTAAATAACATAAACAAATAATTGGTTTTAGCATATTACAAAATTACGTAACATTAATTTAATATTAGATAAAACACTTGTTGCATATTAAGTTACAATTAACGGCCAGCTGTCCAGAGGTCGCTGGTGTGGAGGCGCTTTAAGCGTCTGCGGGTTGTGTTTGACCCTAGTGAACAGGCCAAAGGGTTGACATGGTTATGCAACCGGTCATTGTAACGGCTTGTATGTCGGTTTATTTGACTAATGACTGTTGGTACACAGAAGTCGTTGTGCAGCGTCATATTGCTCACATAGGGTGGAGCACCAGAGATGTCTCTTAGCACCTTGTTCTGCAGGACTTGGATTGGATTAATCCACGATTTTGCTGCTGTGCCCCAAAATGGAATCCCATATGTCCATGTGGGCACGATGATGCTCCTGTACACCAGCAGCTTGTTGCTCAAGCTGAGTTTGCTGGATGACTTAAGCAACCAGTTGTGTTTCGCCCTTTTGGATCTACACGCTGCTGCCGTGATCTGTATGTGTTTGCGCCAGGTAAGTTTCCTGTCCAGATACATACCCAGGTAGCGAACATGGTTCTCCTGAGGTATGACCGTGCTGTTGAGTCGGACTGTTGGACAGTTACCACTCCTGAGCGCAAACGTACAGTGCTGAGACTTGTTCTGATTGACGCAGATGTTCCACCGGTTGGCCAGTACCATCCAAGAACCTCTCGTAACCGCTGCTGTCTCCAAGCAGTGGAGGTTAAGAACACAGTGTCATCCGCGCAAGTGGCACCGGAATCGGCAAGTCCGCAGTGTACAAAGTGTACAGGGCAGGTCCGAGGACACTACCCTGCGGTACACCCGCTCTGATGGGGCGGATGTTTGATCGCTCTCCCCTAACTTCAACCATAAAAGAACGGCCAAGCAGGTAAGACCTGAGCAGTAAATACTGCGCCGATGGTAGTAGGGACTTAAGCTTAAAAAGCAGGCCATCATGCCATACGCGATCAAACGCTTGCTGGATGTCCGGGAATACGGCAGAGCTGTACTGCTTATTTTCCAAGGCCTCGAGGATATGCTGTACTACTCGATGAACTTGCTCTGGTGTACCATGGTGATGCCTAAAGCCAAACTGATGATCAGGAATGGCACTCTGGAAGCCACTTACTGCCGACAATCTTCCAAGAAATATTTTTTCAAATATCTTGGAGAAAGTGGACAGCAAGCTTATCGGTCGATATGACGAGACAAGATTATCCGGCTTGCCAGGTTTCGGAATCATCGTAATAACAGCACACTTCCACAGAGTGGGGAAGTGGTGGATGCGAACCATGGAGTTAAAGAGTAGCACTAGGAACATCACTCCTTTCTCGGGGAGGGCCTTAGCAACTCTACCATCGACGCCATCATAGCCAGGGGCTTTCGTGGTCTTTAGCTTGCGAATCTGCAAGCGGACCTCACTAGGGGCGATAGGTGTGATCGGTTGTACAGGATCGAGATCTGCATTTAAAAATGCCTCTGTATCCTGTACCTGACTGGGTGACGCAAGCGTAAAAGGCGTGAACCGGCCTTGCAGCTCATCCGCAAATGCCGATGCAATCTCTGCATCCGATCGACACCAAGTGTTGTCCGGTCGCATAATAGGGATCCGTCTGAGTGGCTGCCGCTTGACACAACGCGTTGCCTTCCACAAATTGAATCCATGATTCTTATTGGGATCGGCATTGCGGAGCATATCCTGAAAATATTGGCTCTTAGTGTCAAAAAGCAACTTTCGCAGCTCGTACGCAGCCCGCCTAAAGTCCCTTAGATCCAAAGGATTGCGTGAGCGCATATATTGGCGACGCAGTGCTCTCTTGTGCCTTACCAGATCCAAAATCTCAGTTTTTAAAAAGGCTGAGCTGGACTGGGAGGCGAACAAGGAAGTTGGCCAAGCATGGAGTATTCCGCCGCCGCGTTAATATTACGCAGGAATAACTCCGCTGCGTCGTCTATATCAGCCGGTGAACTCAGCTCCATGTTCAAATTGACAAGCTCCTCCAAACTTTGGCGGAATCGGGTGATGTTTGCCTTGCGCGGCAGAAGACGTGCCTTGGGAGCATTTAGAGTAACAGCCATTCTATACTCAACGATCAAAGGGATGTGATCGGAGTTAAGCTCAATTCGCTCAGATATACCAAGACAGTCAGAACGTATTCCAGCGTACACAGCAAAGTCAATTGCTGTCGGCCTATGACTACCGTACGAATAGTGCGTTGCACCACCCGTGGCAAGTACTTGGAGGTTGGAGTCTCTCACGCAATCCGCAAGCGCAATCCCACGGCGAGTGTCCAAAGCAGCAGCCCAGAGATGGTGTTGAGCATTCCAGTCTCCAGCAATCAGGAACTTGGGGCCAAGCTCTTCGAAGAGAAATTTAAAGTCTTCTAATGCCCACACAAAACGTGGTGGACAATAGACAGCCGCTAGGACTACTTCGCCTTGATCACTAGAGACTTTAACGGCAGCACATTGTGCGCAGAGCCAACTTATGGGAGTCAGCGCATGATGTTGCAGAGAAGATTTTATGATCACTGCAGCTCCACCACGCATGCGATCCGACGGATGATTGGCTAGGTGGATATCGTAGCCTGGTAGCCTATAGTGTGATCTGGAGCAGTAGTGAGTCTCACAGACCAACATTACATCTATTTGATGGCGGTGAATAAACAACTCCAACTCATTGGCGTTATTTGCAAGGCCGTTGGCATTCCATACGCCAACGCGCATCCCAATTTGGATCATTTATTGGCAAGTACAGCGTGCAACAGGCTCATCATGGCCATCATTGTCTCACTTAACTTGTCGAATTTTGACATAAGACTGTCAAGCTGGGGATTGGCGTGATGATAATACAGGTAAGGCTGTTGCACTAGCTGATATTGATCCTGTGAGGGCTGCTGATGTTGTTGACGCAAATGCAGCTGGTGTTGTTGTTGATGGCTTAGTTGCTGTTGATGCTCTTGCTGCATGTGCTGTTGCTGTTGCTGTTGCAGCTGCTGGCGTTGCTGAAGTTGTGGCTGTTGTTCTTGAATAAGCTGCTGCTGATGGTGACTCTGCTGCTGCTGGCGTTTCTCTGGCATCTGGCGAACCTTAGGTCGTCGCTTTTTTCTTGTCCGCTGTTGCTCAGGAACCTGCGGAGCATCTTGTTTAGGCGGCAAAGGTTGTTCTTGCTGCTGCTGAAGGTGCTGGGGCTGCTGGCGGTGCTGATGTTGTGGCTGTTGTTGCTAGTGAAGCTGCTGCTGATGGTGACGCTGCTACTGAGGGTGACGCAGCCAAGTTGCTGAATGAGCTGAGGAGCCGTTTGCAGTCTGGCGGCATCAGTATAAGAGAATTGTGCATTGCGTAAAGGAGCCGGGCTTCTTGGGCGCGACTTTTGTAAATATTGAGTCGGCCTTTCGGACTGAGCCACAAGCTTCCTTCCCTTGGCAACGCGCTGATAGGCTGGGCTTCCTTTCCAGCTTGCTGGATGGGTTCCACCGCAGTTGGCACATTTAGGGTCAGCATCCAATGGTTTTTCGCACACCTGACTAGCATGTGCAGAACCACACTTTACGCAGCGATGCTGTTTTTGCCAATATTTCGTTGTGTGGGCATTAGAAAACTTTAAATGTCTCTTCGAAGAGCTTGGCCCCAACACCATCTCTGGGGTGCTGCTTTGGACACTCGCCGTGGGATTGCGCTTGCGGATTGCGTGAGAGACTCCAACCTCCAAGTACTTGCCACGGGAGATGCAACGCACTATTCGTACGGTAGTCATAGGCCGACAGCAATTGACTTTGCCGTGTACTCTGGAATACGTTCTGACTGTCTTGGTATATCTGAACGAATTGAGCTTAACTCCGATCACATCCCTTTTATCGTTGAGTATAGAATGGCTGTTACTCTAAATGCTCCCAAGGCACGTCAAACATCACCCGATTCCGGCAGAGGTTGGAGCAGCTTGTCAACTCGAAAATGGAGCTGAGTTCACCGGCTGATATAGACGACGCAGCGGAGTTATTCCTGCGTAATATTAACGCGGCGGCGGAATACTCCATGCTTGGCCAACTCAGCCTTTTTTAAAAACTGAGATTTTGGATCTGGTAAGGCACAAGAGAGCACTGCGTCGCCAATATATGCGCTCACGCAATCCTTTGGATCTAAGGGACTTTAGGGCTGCGTACGAGCTGCGAAAGTTGCTTTTTGACACTAAGAGCCAATATTTTCAGGATATGCTCCGCAATGCCGATCCCAATAAGAATCATGGATTCAATTTGTGGAAGGCAACGCGTTGTGTCAAGCGGCAGCCACTGAGACGGATCCCTATTATGCGACCGGACAACACTTGGTGTCGATCGGATGCAGAGATTGCATCGGCATTTGCGGATGAGCTGTAAGGCCGGTTGACGCCTTTTACGATTGCGTCACCCGGTCAGGTACAGGATACAGAGGCATTTTTAAATGCAGATCTCGATCCTGTACAACAGATCACACCTATCGCCCCTAGTGAGGTCCGCTTACAGATTCGCAAGCTAAAGACCACGAAAGCCCCTGGCTATGATGGCGTCGATGTTAGAGTTGCTAAGGCCCTCCCCGAGAAAGGAGTGATGTTCCTAGTGCTACTCTTTAACTCCATGGTTCGCATCCACCACTTCCCCACTCTGTGGAAGTGTGCTGTTATTACGATGATTCCGAAACCTGGCAAGCCGGATAATCTTGTCTCGTCATAACGACCGATAAGCTTGCTGTCCACTTTGTCCAAGATATTTGAAAAAATATTTCTTGGAAGATTGTCGGCTGTAAGTGGCTTCCAGAGTACCATTCCTGATCATCAGTTTGGCTTTAGGCATCACCATGGTACACCAGAGCAAGTTCATCGAGTAGTACAGCATGTCCTCGAGGCCTTGGAAAATAAGCAGTACAGCACTGCTGTCTTCCCGGATATCCAGCAATCGTTTGATCGCGTATGGCATGATGGCCTGCTTTTTAAGTTTAAGTCCCTTCTATCATCGGCACAGTATTTTGTGCTCAGGTCTTACCTGCTTGGCCGCTCTTTTATGGTTGAATTTAGGGGAGAGCGATCAAACATCCGCCGCATCAGAGCGGGTGTACCGGTGCAACAAATGTTATATTTAATGTTAAAACTGATTATATG
Organism: Drosophila tanythrix; assembly: GCA_035043275.1. Classification (NCBI taxonomy): domain Eukaryota; kingdom Metazoa; phylum Arthropoda; class Insecta; order Diptera; family Drosophilidae; genus Drosophila; species Drosophila tanythrix. The sequence continues at coordinate 18,733 of JAWNNC010000365.1, read as the reverse complement.
TTTTTGTAATTAAATTAAAATTCCTCTTATTATGTATACAATCTTCAAAACAATATTTTATAACCTTTCAATAGGTTGATCAATATTAAATTAAATTGCTACATTACAAAAAAAAAAAAAACAGCAAAAGTGCGAGAGAAATTTAAGAAAAGAAGAAAAATTATTTTTCTTTTAGCTAGTTGATTATTAAAACTAGCTGAATTAAAATGACTTTCGATTTATTAAAAGTTAATGTTAATTTTAAAAAAAATTTTCGCCTAAGTCAAACTCTTTCTGATAATAAATGTTTCAGGTTTGGCTGAATGGCTTGCGCATGCTAGGCTTCTCTTCTCGCGTATATTAACAGAGGACGGTCGACCAATAAAACCAGTACACAACACAAAATCAGAACAGTCAGAACCGAATCAATTGAAGAACACACTATTTGTGGCGATCCTGCCAGGAGCAGAAGACACAAAATGCAAATTTTAATTGTGCTACTAATGTGCTAGTTTTTGTTGTTCGATTATTTTTCTAATGAAACCCTCTAAACAATAAATGGGTGGTGAAAAAAGTAAAATTAAGGGCAATAAGGCAAATGTCAAAATTAATGAAGTAATGGAATCTTTCAATTCAACAAATGTGTCCAGTGTTTGCGCTATCAGCTTTTTGATAGCTTAAGATCCAATTAACTATAATAGTAATACAGAATGATTAGCACTTCGTTAATGTTTATTGTCCAATTTGTATGTATAAATGAAGGTTTGCATCCAAATGCTAAACCTTCTCGACAACGAGAGGAGCGAAACGAATGATAAGCTAGAGTTATGAATGTTTGAAGCCGAATGCTGAACCTTCGCGGCAACAAGAGTAGCTAATAAACACGATCAACTAGAGTTATGCAGAACAACTAACTAGCTGCAGCAGCCGTCAGATCAGCGAACACCATTTATCGAGATAGAGAGAGCGCTGCTCCAAGAGAGCGCTGCACCAAGAGAGCTCTCTATAAAGAGAGAGGTCTGCAGCTCTAACTGAATTTAACATAGTGCAGCTATGTAGTTAGGACTAACTATGATATTTGTATTAAGCCACGCTGGGCTCCAAATTCAAATATGTAAACAAATCATTGTCATTCAAAGCTCATTTCTGCTGCCGCCAACATAGTCCCCACGTTGAAAGACTCCTTTTAACAGAATATTTAACAGGCGGCAGGCACACATCTTGTTGACGGCTTCTTGCTGGTCCACCATTTACATTCTTCAAATGAGCATGCGCAACGCCACCTTTGTTTAGACTTAGCGCAGGCACTCTAGAGCGTTGCCATTTTATAGGAAGCTCTCGTCCTTAGACCACTTCAGCTCCTTGCCCATGACGTCGACGACAGCAGGCAACTCCTACGATGAGGCCTGCACCATACCGACTCTCCACATCGGTATAAGGTAACTCCGGATGGATGCGATCCCCGATGATAGGCCAACGTTTGCCGTCAGCGATGCTATCTTGGAAACCCAGAGCATTTTTTGCCGGAGCCATCGTCCTTCTTGAGCCGTCAATGGGACGGCAAGCCGCAAGCGTGCATCATTTTGTTGGCCATCGTAATAGATAGTGGCGCAGCAAAAATTGTCGTTCTTCACCAGACTCGCAGCATGATGGGCAGCGGATGCGTCATATGTGGCGCCGATTCAAAAATTGTGGCACGTTCCGGCAGAGCCTCCTAGACTAATCTATATTGCTCAAGGTCTAAAAACGCTGCACGAGGATGACGCTAATCATCCGAAAGATGCCATCCAGCCTCATTAGGTCGGGTTCCAGAATTGTTGCTGAGCGTCCGCCAATCATGACATTGGCCGGAGTCAAGACATGCCGATCGCCAGGATTTTCTAAAATAGAAACTAACAGTGGAGAAAAAATGTGGCCGCTGATTGGCAGACAAATGCTCGCCACTCATCAAAAACGAGCACCGACTTGTCAACACAGCGGTAAATATAAATCATTACAGTATTCACTGCCGCCTCCAGATCCTGAAGGCACTGCTGCAACTCCAGCAGCTTCAGAATCGATTCATGCTCACTCTCGCTGTAGCTCACATTGGGCTGCTGAGTCCGATCGTATTCCTCCGCTTGCAGTTGCAGCTGAACCGGCTTCGCTCCCTTTGGCTATTTGCTGATGCAGATGCTGCTGCTCGCTGCCAAGTTGTTCGGCCAGCAGGTCTAGTTTGAGTTGCAGCTCCGTGTCCGACGGGGCGATAGCCATTTCGCTCAATGTGGATTTGCGATTGTTACTGAAGGCAGCGATGACACCAGCGCAATTTTCAGTGTCAATCGGAAAGCCGGTGAATATCCGTAATAGTAGGTGTGACCAAAGCTATGAGAGAAGCGGCATTGCCAAACTTTTGGGACTTCAGATAAATCTGCACCGTATGATCTTCAGTGCGAAAGCTAGTCTCTCCATGACCAGACGCTATAGTTGTAGATTGAGCTCTCTTTAACTGCAACTGCTCAGCGAAACGAGATGTGACGAGATTGAGCTGAGATCCCGAATCCAGTAATGCTCTGCACGGGAATCACGAGAATCATCGCCGTGGCGAACAGAACAACTTCTGATAAATCATTGTGTGCAGCATCAGACGCAGATGCCAATGGTGAAATGGAAATCGAGGAAGCGACGAGTGCGTAGTCAGCTGATGCATTGGCTGGCTGCTGGGAGATGCTGTCATCAAAGTGCAGCTGGGTAAGTCGCCTATTGACACAGACATGACAATGTCTGCTGCGGCACGCACAAGAATGTTGTCCAACTTTTAAACAATTAAAGCAAAGACAGCTCCTTGAGTCGCAATGAGGGAGACAGGTTTCCAAACCTGGTTGATGCATATGGGATTCCACAAATACTCGTCTTGAGTTAGGGCGTTGATTTTTGTTTCCCACCTGAGAATTCAAGGAATGGTATCAAATTGCATGCTCAAGGTTCTCTAGCTTTTGGCATCGCTTCTCCAAGAAGCGTAGAATTCATGAGCCGAGGGTATTTCGACCATCGGTGCAGCCTCCTCCCAACAAGTCTGAGTAGCTAGTTCCAGCTTCTCTAGCATCAAGTGTATGACAACTATTCCTTATGCGCTTTCCAAAGATTCCATTGCACGCATAAGCGAGTTGACTCAGAAAACTCTCGAAGCATCCCTGCTGAAGTCGATTTCACCTTCTTGAGCCCAATAAATATTGTTATTTATTTATTTAAAAATAAATAAAGTGAAGTTCAATTTAATTTAATTTAAAATAAAAACAAAATTAAAAGTAAATTTAAAAATAAGAAATATTTAAATATTTCTGGGGGTATTTAAATGCAAAATGGTCCATTTGCATGAATTGGGGAAAACCCAGAAAAAACTTAATACCTCCAAAAATTATTGGTAAGAATTTGTTAGTTAAGCACAACAAATTGGGCCAAACACTACAGCCGAAACACTTATCTTAAAAGAGGAAATTTATGTTTCATAATTAAATTTAAATATTTCAACCAGTATCCCAGTTGATGTCACTTTAGCCTGTATGCCTACGCATTAATGTCATACACTGATATATCAGGGGCAAGACGCGAAATAAAAACTGGTTTTCTAGGTGCAACCGCTATTAGAGGCTTGGGAGCACTGCTTGAAAGAGGTGGCGGAGTCGAATCGAACACTATGGACTGTGACACAATTGGGCCACCACTCTTGATTGCATGTGGTGCAGGTGAAATAAACTCCATCAACTGTCGACCATTGTCAACAGTGGGTGTTAGCAATGAAGGGGCAATGATAGAACCGGGGTTAATAATCCTGGTTCCCGAGGCAAAGCAGGGTCGCTTCTGCAACAGTTTTACACTATTGAATTGACTCTGCATTGCATCTAAATCAGCACTGAATCTACCAAAAGCTAGACGGAGATTGCGGAAGCCCCGTCGTATACCACGTTATCACACAACCAACAAAAGACGAAATCGGCCTTTGGGCCAGCCTGGTACTTGCAGCTTTTTAGGTAGCACGCAGACATGCTTAAGTTAGAAATTGAAAGGCCGGAAAGGAAGAGAGACTATACAAAGAATCGGCACAGCAGAGAGAATATAACAAAAGAAACAGCACAGAAGAGATGATATAGAAACAACAACACCTAGCTTTTTCGCTGTAAGAATACGAAAATATACAAAACTTTGAACCCCTGAAACAACAACACGTACCAACACAGTTATGAGAGCACACGAAAGTAGAGAGATCTAGAGTAATAAAGCATTGTGAAAGTAGAGAGGGCGAGAGTAATAAAACGCACACAAAAACCGCTATAGCAACAACAATGCGAAGCGATCTAGCATGCAATATGAATCAATAAGAGCGAGAGCGCCAATCGCACTAAAAATAAAAAAAACAAAAACAACACACAGCTGTTAACCGCGAACTTTATGTTTACAAAAATAACAATTTTTGTGTTTTGTAGCCAAATTACTAACAGAGAACCCAAATTACCAAAGCAATCATAGAAATGCACAGCAAAAACACATCTGATCACAGCAAAGGCTAAGACAAGACGACATGGCGTTTGCTGAGAGTGACCAAAGCCGCACGATAGTTTGCACTTGACATTTCTAGCGAACGTACAGGCCCTAACGCCAAACTTGGAGTGTGAAAAACTATCGTATTTTTAAATCAAAATGTAGAAAGCACTTGACGGTGTGCTCATTGCCCTCGAATGACGCAAGAGATAGAGTTTATACTTGCGCTTGCCACTGTGAGGAGCCATATAGCAATGGCAAATAAAAATATATTTAAATATATATTTATGCTACATGCGCCACTCACAGTAACTTTATATAAGGCCGAAAGCCTGCCCTGATGCAGTTGCGGCGAATAAGCACTCTTTCGCTCTCTTTCTTACGCAGAGGGTCTGACATATATGGCCATCAAGCCATGTGCAATATCGCCATACATACTCGCACTAACGGCAGACAAGGGCTGGCGCCAGCAAAAGACAGTGAAAAACTACCAAAGATCGCTCCACCGAGACGACCACGTGACTTTGGTACAGTCAGGATTGTACCATTAATGTACAACTTAACAATAATAAACACTATATCCATAAAAACATCTGTCATTACTAACTCTTTTTTCCCACCTGAGTGGGTATTATTGACATAAAGTGTTGATAAGCAGGTACTTCGCACTTATGTTTGACACCTCCTGCTACGTTTTGTGTGTGTTGAGGGTCACTATGATGATTTCACAATAATTTGAAATAATAGCCAGCTGTGTTTTGTATATCTGAAGACTTCATACCTAGGTTCACAGAGTTTATTATGTTTAAATAAAAGAATTTTTTTGTTTACGTTTTCATAATAAAATTTATTTCTTATTTGTACAGTATATTTTTAAAGTTAAATGTACATATTAAAATGTATTATTATTATTAATATCCATATTATTGATCCTCTTTGCTAGGTTAGTGTATTGAAATATAAGACGATCCAGTTTTCTTTACATGATACAAAGTAGTGACAAGCACATGTATCAACTCCTTCTGTTGCATCATTCGAGGATTATGTTTGACACGTGCTGCTACCTTTTGTGTGTGTATGTTTTCGGTTCTCTCCTTTTTACTATGAGTCCTGGTTTATTAGAATTTGAAAAATAAATGCACTCGGTATAGAGTTTAAAATGTTTAAATAAAAGAATTTTTTTTGTTTACGTTTTCATAACATAATTTATTTATTCTTATTGTTATAGTTAAATTTTAAAGATAAATGTATATATTAAAATGTATTATTATTATTAATATCCATATTATTGATCCTCTTTGTTATGTTAGTGTATTGAAATATAAATAGTGACAAGCACATGTATCAACTCCTTCTGCTGCATCATTCGAGGACCATGAGCACACCCCCAAGTGTTTTCCATATTTTGATTTAATAAGACGCTAGTTTTCATAGTCTAAGAAATATTCTCGGTATTCCTCCAACAGTTTAGCGTGCTCAGGAAAAAGCACATGCTCAAACTCCTTGAGGAATTCATCAATTTTCCTCACATTTGTTTTAAATCCAAAATTCGTAATTAGACCCAGAACGTTGTTATTTTGAGGATGGCACTTTTTTTGTGCCCACCTATGATCGAACTGGGTTTCAGAGAGTTGCGAATTATTTTAATGAATGTAAAACACGATAGCTTTTTTTCATGTGTTTTTATTGTTTCAGTTATTTTAAAGTTAGCGTATTCGTTTGTATTTTATGTTATAAACTTTATTTATTAGCTTATCTTTTAAACGAGAGTGAGTGTTAGATAAACTTGCATGTGCAAGTCACAGACAAAAATTAGAGATGCGCAAACATATGATGTTACAAATTACGTTATGGTCTTTATTCAATGTTGCGCCCAATCACATGTTGGCTGCTGCTGCCTCCGACAGTTGTTTATCCTTCAAAATCCGAAATGCAACTAAAGAATTATTTTACTTTATTTTTAAAGAGCCTATACTTGTGTCACTTTCTTTTGTAATACTTGTCTATACTGGTTTACATCTTTTTTTTATTTCTTTTCCCATCTTTCTTGAAATTTCAAAACATAAACGAGTTAGGTCAATTTCTGCTTCATGTCCATAAGATGCACCTAAATCTAAAAGTTGTACATCATATTTTCCCATCTTTGAACATTTAGGGATAATGTAATTATTATATATATTACAAATTTGTTTTTAAGCAGCGTGTTCCAATATAAGAATGATGTGAAAAATACCCCTAATCTTATGAAGGCTCTCCATGAAATCAAAATCATAATATATAATTTGCACATGGACTTTGTGTATATATTGTCTTATGCCTTCAGATTTTCATGGATCCAATCGATGTAGGCTGCGACCCTAGTGTAGATATCCGAGAATTCCGGATTTGGACACAGTACGGGGCCAAACGAAAGAATGCCGCCAAGGAGATAGGCATTATCATTGAATAGCATCAGGTGTCCGCCGAAATTGCCGTGACACTCGCTCGCATTGGGAGCGCCACACAAATGGGAAGCGACAATCTGCACATTTCGAGCCGCATATTTTTTCTGACACTTTTCAAAAGAGGTGATGATCACTTCATTTTTTTTCATCCTCGAACTGGGCTTGGCCTGCCAGCCGGCCACCTCGGTGACCAGACCGACCAGTTCATCGGCGTCCAGTTGCTTATTGGGCAGACAAATGGGCTGCAAAAAATCACTGAATTGCACCGAATACTTCAAGCGGATCATGGCAATGTCGTTCGTTTGACTCACGCCATTACTGTTGTAGAGTGGATGCACAATGATCTCTTCGATTTGCACATCCTGATAGGGTGGCGCACACACTGTTTCGCCCGCTCCATTAACGTGACAATCTGGATTCGTAATCGTATCCCATTCGCCCAGCCGCACATTGGTAATCCGCCAGCCCCAATTGCTTATCGGCAGACTCGTACAATGTGCCGCCGTCAGAATATAACGTTCGCTGATGAGAACGCCGCCGCAAGCGTGAACCTTGCTTGGGTCGGTTTCGTATACTCGATGAGTGCCAGATAAGGATACTCTTTGATTTTTTTCCGTCGCAGTTCTGTCGCGCTCCCATTTAACAGCGCCACATTCGCGGGGCAACAGGGGATGCCGGAGAGCGCCCAATTCCTCCTTGCCATCCACTGGGCAACATACGTAAACAATCTTATCATTCGGCTGCTGGGGACTACATTGGTTTTCCCTCATTATTTGGCGATCCGCCTGGCTGACAAAGGGCGCTGCAAGCATTCGCATAAAGTAGCCGCACTGTCGGATCGGCGTACACTGACCCGGACTGCGTCCATCCGTGGTACTGGACGTGCAATCACCTTGCCCCTGAGCTATTGAAAATTCCCAAAGTTTGAATATAGTTTGTGTCATGATTTATCTTTTGAAATTCCCCCATAATTATCAGTTGCGCTCAATGCCAATGAGCAGGCAACAACAGCAAACAGAATCGCAGTGGAATAAATTCCCATGCTTAGACGCTTTCACCAAGTTATTGCTGTACTGTTGTACTTATTTTTATTTTTTAATATTGGTAGTTGTATTGTGGCGGCGGCAGCAGCAACGTCACTGACACTGAACGGTGTGCTCCAGTCAAGTTTACTTGCCTGACTGAGCGAATCGATCGAGATGTGTGTGGCTGGCTCAAAGCTGCTTCGAGAGCGCGACGGATTCCAGATAACAACATAAAGCTATTCCATTTAATTAATGTACAATTGGGTGACCATATTCGCTTTAGAATTGTAAATCAACTTGAATTCGTAGTGCAAATCGCAGTTGTAGAATTTTTGAAATAGGTATAAAATCATAACCGCCACTCACTGTAACTGTGACTTGTTAACAGAAATCATTTTCCATAGCAGTTGAGTTATGGCTCTGTTATATTCAAATTTATGTTTCATTCGACGTTTTTCTTAAAAACTAGAGAGTGGCTTATAAATGATTTCTTGCTGAAAGATTATTTACGTTCATTCGCACCGATTTGAATTACAAAACCCATAATTGCAGTTGTTAAACAACTGGAAAATTGAGAAACAGCAGTTTCCTCAGCGGTCGCTGTTAATAGCAGTTCAGCAAAATGTTAAAATTTTCTGGCATTGTGTGTGTGTGTTAACATGACGTGAAAAATAAAATAAATTAAAAAATACGCATTTAAATTGATGCCCAAGCAACCAAAACACAATAAAGTGTACAAATAAATATTTTCCTACAGCTAGACGGTCGTTTCGAGTTGGCAAACATAAGATTTCAAATAGAAAATTGCATTTGAAAGTGTGCTTACGGTGCAAAGTAAAAATTTTCTGCAAAAAAAAAAAAAATTCCCAGGTCTGTTTGCTGGCGTAATTGGCAATGTATCTGGTTGTCTCTGTGTTTATTTTTTATTTGGACGTTGAAGTACTAACGAGCAGCACTTTCAAGTGGCCCAAACGATACCAAGCACGGGCTTGTTAACGCACGGACCCAAGCAAAACTGCAGCCCACCTCCCACTTAACCGACCGAGGGGTGCGCCGCATAACGCGCGGTTACGAAGATCGCGAATTGAGAGAAAGGTAGGATAAGATAGCTGTTTTAATAAATGAAAAGGAGGAAGCACAACTTATTAATGGAAAAAACGTATTATAATTTGAACACAATATTCTAAAGGGGTTATGGATAGCATAATTTTTACTACAAGTTTGAAGAGAAAGAGGCAGAAAATTCCTTGTATTTCTGATCGGAACTGTAAAATTAAGTTGGCTGATTAATTCCGAAGAATCAATCTCACCATTCACAAGCTTGTGTAAAAGAATAACACCAAGCATTGTTCTATGATCAGAAAGAGAAGGAAGATTTATTAATAAAAGTCTACTATGGTAAGAAGGTAAGGTAATATTAGTATTCCAATTAAGACCCCTAAGGGCAAATAATAGGAACTGTTTTTGTACGGATTCTATTCTATCCTGATGAACCTTGTAATTGGGTGACCATATACAAGATCCATATTCCAGAATAGGACGCACAAGTGAAATATAAAGAGTTTTAGTAATGTAGGGATCGTCAAATTCTTTTGACCAGCGCTTAATGAAACCCAGGACTCCAAAGGCTCGATTAATAGAGGAAGAAATGTGCTTGTCGAACTTAAGCTTGGGATCTAAAAGTATTCCCAAATCATCGACACATTCAATGCGTTCAAGTGGCTTGCCATGAAGAAAGTATGTATTTAAATAGGGCAATCGCCTATGGAAAGACATAAATTTGCATTTATCACAATTAAGATTTAATAAATTTATGCGACAGCAGGCTTCAAAACTATATAAGTCAGCCTGAAGCCTCTGTCCAGCAAACGAGTCGGTAGACGACAGACACAATTTTACATCATCGGCGTACATTAGTACCCGAGAATGACTTATAACGGACGGAAGATCATTTATAAATAAAGTGAATAGCAAAGGGCCAAGGTGACTTCCTTGCGGTACTCCGGAAGTAACCCGAACAGACTTTGAGATAGAACCTCTAAAGTAAACTTTCTGTGTCCTACGCGTTAAGTAGTTTGAGATCCAACCAATTAAGTTATTTGGGAATCCCAGAAGATTAAGTTTGTGAAGTAGCAACGAATGATTTACAGAATCAAATGCCTTACTAAAGTCCGTATAAATGACCTCTGTTTGCATTTTATTTTGAAATCCCTTAATAACAAAAGAAGTGAATTCTAAAAGGTTAGTGGTGGTAGATATTTATTTCATAAACCCGTGCTGGCAGGGCGAAATTAAGGATCTGCAAAGATGTTGTAGTTGAGAGGTTACCAATTTCTCAAAAATCTTTGGAACAGCGGACAATTTAGATATACCTCTATAATTTTTAACATTTGATTTGTTTCCTTTTTTAAGGAGAGGAATAATAAATGATTCTTTCCAAATATCTGGAAAAGAGCACAACTCCACAGATAGTTCAAAGAGTTTAAGCAAAGGCTTCAAAAGACCATCAGCACAATATCTAAGCACACAGCCAGGTACACCATCAGGTCCCGGTAAAAATACCGGCTTAATGACATTTAGTTCATTAAATAAAGAGCTCTCCGTTATCAAGGGACCAAAAATGCAATTAGAGCCACTAACCAGGTAAGGATATGGCAGCACCAACTGATGATTGTGGGAACTATAAGTAGTTTGAAAAAATTCGGCAAATAAATCGGCAATGGCCAGATCTGAGTCTGCAGTCTTGTTTTCAAAAAATACGGTAGCAGGAAGTATTGTTGAGCCTCGCTTAGCATTAACAAAATCATAAAAACGTCTAGGATCCCGCTGAAACTGTAAACTACAGCTTCTTAGGTAATCCTTATAACATTTGTTATTAATAGCCAAGAAATTGGATCGTGCAATCAAGTAACGAGAGTAATCCAAGGAAGAGCCAGTTTCCCTGAATTTCTTATACATTCTAGACTTTCTATTCTTGAACCTGATCAACTCCCGCGTAAACCACAAAGGTTTGGTAGACCTACATGGCTCACGAACAGGAACACACAAGTCAAACAAGCCATCCAACGTATTATAAAAGACCCCGATTGCAACATCCATGTCATCACAATTATAAAGACGGGACCAGTCAGTCTGCGATAAGAGACGCGTTAACTTGACAAAGTCGGTTTTCCGAAATTGACGAACTCGCCCTGAAAGCTTGTTATCCTGACTTGGTGCCGTAGTAGGCAAATCAAACAACACCTCCAACGTTGGGTGATAGGAATCTTCAGGATAGGATATGGGTTCAGAACGGGAGACAGAAAAGAAGGAGGGATCCGTGACAAAAATCAGATCAAGCATCTTATTTAACGAATTCGGGACAGCATTGATTTGACACAGTGATATCCCAAATAAGCCCTCCAAAAACTCACTCCGAGTCGTGGTTGACAAAGCACTTGAGTCAGGACAAGGCGTCCATGTAGTTCCAGTGAGATTAAAATCACCAAGTACTACAAGAAAATCACGATCAGAGAGCAGTGAAGAAACAGAGAGTATAGCAGCCAAATGGGAAGAATACAAAGAACTATCTGAAGAAGGTGGAATGTAAGAACAGGTTATAAAAAGACCAACACCATTAATAAGTAATTTAACAGCAATGAACTCTATATCCATAGAAACATCTGTCATTACCATCTCCTAAGATAAATCTGCATTGATAGCAATAAGTACACCCCCACCACGCCTTGGAGTCCGATCTTTTCTATAGGTACATAATTCATTGAGAGGATCTCAGAATCTAGGACTCACTATCAAATTCAATTTTATTACCATATTGATTTAAAATTAATATACATTGCTTATCCGATTTTCTAATTTTAAAATGACACTTTATGGTTTCAATGGTCTTTCTTTATAAAATTTCACTGATGTTTATCCATGAGTTCTGATCATTTGAGAACCCAACCCATTTAACTAGTGCCCTATCATTTCGTCGCCTTATTATGTTTTCAACCAAGCAAGTGTGTGGAAATCTTGTTTTTCTCAACTCTTCATTATAGAAACCAACTTTCATAACTGGGATTCGTATTCTGAATTTTATTGATTTTAAAAATTTTAGTTGTCCATTTTGGTGTATACCCCTTTTCAAATGTGTGTTTTATGCTTACTAATGCGCACAAAATCTCCAACATGAAATGTACTTCCATTAAAGATTTTCATATGATTGTAGACGGTATTTAACAAATTTTTCTCATTTGATGAATTTACTTCAATTGGGGCCATTTCAATTGTTGTATGATGTTTTCTATTATACTCATTTATCATCAGCTTATAAATTTTAATTCAATAATATGTTCCGTTATAACTAAACTCTCTCCACATCATCTCCTTGAGTGTTATATTAAAACGTTCAACAATTGATGCCTTGAGACTACTATAAGCCGAGTAATGATTTATGTCATGTTTTTTACACAAACTCTTAAAGGGTGTATCCATCATCAGTCTGCAAATTCTTAGGAATTCGATTTTCCTTAAGAACTCGAGAATGCATGATTAACTTCTTTAGCCGTTTTTGTTTTCAATGCTTCTCCCCATGCATATTTAGAAAAGTATCAATTACTGTCAATAGAAATCTATAACCTTCATTCGATGATGAGTAATTCCCTTCATAATAACTCTTCGACGCTTAAAATGTTTTACGTGCTGGCGCATGTAATTCTTCTATTAAATTTCTCTTACTTATGATTCACATTTTCAATTAATGATCTTCATATTTCCTCAATTTTTTCTTCCTCTTATAAGCGAGAACAAGGCCTGCTTCCTAACGAAAAGTTCTGACCATAGAACATTTTAAATAAGTTTGTATTTAGTAAAAATACTTTAACCATTTTTCACATCCACTTCCACCAATTAGAAATTACTTTTCTTTTTATTCCGCTCATTTGAGTAATGTCCGAAATTATTAACGGTTATCTAGATTATAACTCTTAGCACACACAACTCACATTATTTATGTATTTTATTATCGACCATTATAGAGTCGATATTTATCTTTATATTTTGACTTTCACCATTAATTAAACTTCTTAACTCTAATTGCGAATTAAAATTCGTTTGTAAAGGACTTTCCGATTTTTTCAAGAGTTCTTCTAATTGTATAACTGTTAAGCTCATGAAGAATTGAAAATGAATTTCACTTATTGTTTTTTGATCAGAGTGATCTTTCTCTTTTAAATTTTTTTTCAAAGTTCTCCATCATTTCTTCTACTTTTCTTTCTAAAAAGACTTTATTAACTGCATCATTATCTTCCAAGGGATCACATTTTTAAGACGTTTGTTTGAAAAAAATAATATTCTGATCAACATCAACTATAACACTAATTATTTGTTTTTATACTGGATCTTTCTTTTCCATCGCTAGTCGAGAAGAAGTGACCAAACTTGTCAAGAGGCATTAGTGTTACCAGCTTCCCGTGAGGCAACTAAAAGTTTAAGTCTATCTACCATATCATTTGGATCATCCCAATAAACATAATTCGGCTTAGTTGAAGTGAGTGTCATAAAACTTCACCCTCATGTATCGATTTCTTATTTAAAGGTGTAGACATTGCACTTGGATGCTAATTTTTTGAGATAAGTTTTTGTATTATTTGAGTGTACTTTTTAGAACGATTTCCCTAAAACGGACCATTAGGCAGATGATTTTTTCTATGGGCATTGGTATTTGATAAGATTTTCTGATATATATCCAAATCCGTATCATTATGACATTTAGGATCTTTCAAGTAAATTAATGAAAATAATCAAGGAGTAAGATTACATTTTTTTTATGTTATGTTTAACATTAGTAATTTATTCTCATCACTGAGAGTAATTTGTGGTACTTTCCCATGTAATATTAGATATATTTAATTTATACTCATTACTTTAAATTTTCTATGATATACATCATCAATATTTTTAGATATGAGTAGAATTTGTTCATGTTTACAATTTAGTAAGACTTTGTTATAGTCTTCACAAAATCCAAGCAGGGTTTTAAGAGGAATAGAGAAATTAAAAAAACCATCCTCTGTCAGTTGTTTTTCGTTTCCATTAAACCAAACAGAATTTTTTAAGTATGCGACTTTCAGGCTTATTCAAGGAAATATAGTTTTTTAACGTGGTTGAAGTACCAACAAACCCGGTTCGATCAGTTTCAATTCCATTCAACTCATATCGATCCTCATCAAAAAGATAGCTCATACAATTGTTTTTTAGTTTACCTCCTCCAGTAAGCGTGTTGCCAAAGGAATCAAGCCCTCAATGTTAATAAAACTCTCGCTCGGGACTACATAAAACTCCTGATTTTGGATTTTGATTCTAACTTTATCATTACTCTTAAATGATTGGAGATAGGCAGAGTATCTATGATATTCTTTTTTGATTATACTCTCATCCGAATAGGGTTTCTCTCGCACAGTTAACAAATTAGTCATTGTTCTCTTATTTTTTGGCCCAATGACTTTAAAAACAATTTGTTCTCGGTTGTGAGTGTTGTCCTCAACGATCTTCTTTCTTCTGCGAGTATAACTCAAAGGATGATGGAGGATAATATACATTTTTATTGTAAATAATCATTTTTGATGTCTTAAATGTAAGCGAAATGTAACACTTTCATTACGTAAATTAACTAAATGAGCGTCCTGATCAACAATCCGTATTGTTGAGTGTATCTCACTCGTGTTCACTGGGAAATAAATAAGATTGTGGGGCTTCTACTCATTTTATAGCCTGGAGGGACATTTAAAGCAAACTCATGCAATAACACCCTCACTTGGCTATCAAAATGCAAGAGGTATCTGTAGTAAGCTTTCAAATCTATACCTAAATAGTATTTCCTTTCTGTTTAATGTCGTTGTATTTACTGAAACGTGGTTAAGGCCTGACATCCTAGATTCTGAGATCCTCTCTAATGAATTCTCTATCTATAGAAAAGATCGGACTCCAAGGCGTGGTGGGGGTGTACTTATTGCTATCAATGCAGATTTATCTTCGGAGATAGTAATGACAGATGTTTCTATGGATATAGAGTTTATTGCTGTTAAATTTCTTATTAATGATGTTGGTCTTTTTATAACCTGTTCTTACATTCCACCTTCTTCAGATAGTTCTTTGTATTCTTCCCATTTGGCTGCTATACTCTCTGTGTCTTCACAGCTTTCTGATCGTGATTTTCTTGTAGTACTTGGTGATTTTAATCTCACTGGAACTACATGGACGCCTTGTCCTGATTCAAGTGCTTTGTCAACCACGACTCGGAGTGAGTTTTTGGAGGGCTTATTTGGGATATCACTGTGTCAAATCAATGCTATCCCGAATTTGTTAAATAAGATGCTTGATCTGATTTTTGTCACGGATCCCTCCTTCTTTTCTGTCTCCCGTTCTGAACCTATATCCTATCCTGAAGATTCCTATCACCCAACGTTGGAGGTGTTGTTTGATTTGCCTACTCCGGCACCAAGTCAGGATAACAAGTTTTCAGGGCGAGTTCGTCAATTTCGGAAAACCGACTTTGTCTCTTATCGCAGACTAACCGTCTTTATAATTGTGATGGATGATGCAATCGGGGTCTTTTATAATACGTTGGACGGTTTGTTTGACTTCCTGTTCGTGAGCCATGTAGGTCTACCAAACCTTTGTGGTTTACGCGGCAGTTGATCAGGTTCAAGAATAAAAAGTCAAGAATTTATAAGAAATTCAGTGTAACTGGCTCTTCCTTGGATTACTCTCGTTACTTGATTGCACGATCCAATTTCTTAGCTATTAATAGCAAATGTTATAAGTATTACTTAAGAAGCTGTAGTTTACAGTTTCAGCGGGATCCTAAACGTTTTTATGATTTTGTTAATGCTAAGCGAGGATCAACAATACTTCCTGCTACCGTGTTTTTTGAAAACAAGACTGCAGACTCAGATCTGGCCATTGCCGATTTATTTGCCAAATTTTTTCAAACTACTTATAGTTCTCATAATCATCAGTTGGTGCTGCCATGTCTTTACCTGGTTAGTGGCTCTAATTGCATTTTTGGTCCCTTGATAACGGAGAGCTCTTTACTTAATGAACTAAATGTCATTAAGCCGGTATTTTTAGCGGGACCTGATGGTGTACCTGGCTGTGTGCTTAGATATTGTGCTGATGGTCTTTTGAAGCCTTTGTTTAAACTTTTTGAACTATCTGTGGAGTTGTGCTCTTTTCCAGATATTTGGAAAAACTCATTTATTATTCCTCTCCTTAAAAAAGGAAACAAATCAAATGTTAAAAATTATAGAGGTATATCTAAATTGTTCGCTGTTCCTAAGATTTTTGAGAAATTGGTAACCTCTCAACTACAACATCTTTGCAGATCCTTAATTTCGCCCTGCCAGCACAGATCTACCACCACTAACCTTTTAGAATTCACTTATTTTGTTATTAAGAGATTTCAAAATAAAATGCAAACAGAGGTCGTTTACACGGACTTTAGTAAGGCATTTGATTCCGTAAATCATTCGTTGCTACCTCACAAACTTAATCTTCTGGGATTCCCAAATAACTTAATTTGTTGGATCTCAAACTACTTAACGCGTAGGACACAGAAAGTTTAATTTAGCGGTTCTGTCTCAAAGTCTGTTCGGGTTACTTCCGGAGGACCGCAAGGAAGTCACCTTGGCCCTTTGCTATTCACTTTATTTATAAATGATCTTCCGTCCGTTATAAGTTATTCTCGGGTACTAATGTACGCCAATGATGTAAAATTGTGTCTGTCGTCTACCGACTCGTTTGCTGGACAGAGGCTTCAGGCTGACTTATATAGTTTTGAAGCCTGGTTTCGTATAAATTTATTAAATCTTAATTGTGATAAATGCAAATTTATGTCTTTCCATAGGCTATTGCCCTATTTAAATACATACTTTCTTCATGGCAAGCCACTTAAACGCATTGAATGTGTCGATGATTTGGGAATACTTTTAGATCCCAAGCTTAATTCGACAAGCACATTTCTTCCTCTTTAATCGAGCCTTTGGAGTACCTGGGTTTCATTAAGCGCTGGTCAAAAGAATTTGACGATCCCTACATTACAAAAACACTTTATATTTCACTTGTGCGTCCTATTCTGGAATATGGATCTTGTATATGGTCACAGAATTACAAGGTTCATCAGGATAGAATAGAATCCGTACAAAAACAGTTCCTATTATTTGCCCTTAGGGGTCTTAATTGGAATACTAATATTACCTTACCTTCTTACCATAGTAGACTTTTATTAATAAATCTTCCTTCTCTTTCTGATGGTAGAACAATGCTTGGTGTTATTTTTTTACACAAGCTTATAAACGGTGAGATTGATTCTTCGGAATTAATCAGCCAACTTAATTTTACAGTTCCGATCAGAAATACAAGGAATTTTCTGCCTCTTTCTCTTCAAACTTGTAGTTCAAATTATGCTATCCATAACCCCTTTAGAATATTGTGTTTAAATTATAATACGTTTTTTCCATTAATAAGTTGTGCTTCCTCCTTTTCATTTATTAAAACATCTATCTTATCCTATCTTTCTTTCAATTCGCGATCTTCGTAACCGCGCGTTATGCGGCGCACCTCTCGGTCGGTTGGGTGCGAGGTGGGTTGCAGTTTTGCTTGGGTCCGTGCGTTAACAAGCCCGTGTTTGGTATCGTTTGGGCCACTTGAAAGTGCTGCTCGTTAGTGCTTCAACGTCCAAATATAAAATTTAATACATGGCTTGACTCTGCTTTAACATACGATCCGAACATACGATATTACATTCTATCCGAATTGTATTTACTTTTAAAATATCCACAGGCTGGTCTGATATCTTTTTATTAAAACCGAATAATTGACCAATTGTATTCCTTTTATTAAAATATATAGCTTGTGCCTTAGTTGAAATAATTACTTGAAGCGTATTGTTATTACTTTCGATAATAGGATGTTTTAATTTATCTGTTTCTTTTTCCTCCATTTTCTCAATAATAATAATAATACTTATCACTAAGCTCGTATGATCCAACAGTTATCTCAAAAACATGTTCTCCAATATGAAATAAATTACTAACATGATCAACATTTGGAATTGAGTTATACATGTGGAAATCAATGAGTGCACACTCATAATTTCCCTCCAATTCAATGGGTGGATGAACCCGCGAATCGTGCGGCGGACTCGTCCAGCTCGGGGGTCGGTGGCAGCTCGAGGAAATGTTCCCGGATCTCCTCTGGGTTGATCCCATCGAGGTCACTCGGGTAGCGACGTCGTAGCGGCTTAACCACAGCGATCGCAGGTTTCGGGGCCCCAGTCGCCCTCGACGTATATTTCCTTGTTCTGTTGACCTGGAGTCAGCAATCGTATTGGCACGCGGACTGCACGCACCAACCGTCCCACGCGCATCATGCGCACTACGTGAACCACGCGGCGGCGTGGTCGCAGTGAACGCCGTCCACTGGCCATACGCCATAAGCGGTGAGCGAAAAGTTTTCAGCGGTCGCTGTGCTTGCGCTCTCAATAGTGCAAGCATTGTTGCTTTTTCTATGTCAGCGGTAAGCATAGCGCTTTCGGCGGTCACTGCACTTTGATTCCATCAGTGAACTCTGGAATGCGTCATGGCCATTCTCTCTCTCAGCATTAGCTGTTGTTCACTTTTACAGCCATCGGCGTGTTTTTTCTGCACATTCAGCGCGTTCAGAGCTATTCACCTTTTTGGACCCGCCTTAGTGTTCCAATTAATATTTTAATTTCTTTTGTTATTC